>PVKS010001065.1:0-155284 GCA_004027875.1 Aplodontia rufa
GATTTTTTTTTTCTTGTGGCACTGGAGAGTGAACCCAGGGCAGCTCTACACTGACCTCCTCCATCACCTGCTCTTTTTATTTTGCATTTTGTATTTTGAGATGGTGTCTAAGTTTCCCAGGTTCATCTTGAACTTGTGATCCTCATGCCTCAGTCTCCTAAGGAGCTGGGATTACAGGCTTGTGAACCACTGTCCTAGACAACATTTTTTACATGTAAGTTCTCCAAAGTGC
Source organism: Aplodontia rufa (assembly GCA_004027875.1). Taxonomy (NCBI): domain Eukaryota; kingdom Metazoa; phylum Chordata; class Mammalia; order Rodentia; family Aplodontiidae; genus Aplodontia; species Aplodontia rufa. The sequence continues at coordinate 233 of PVKS010001065.1, forward strand.
AATTAGGAGAAGAGGGCTAAAGAACATCAGGAATGCTAAGGGTAAAACATTATAATATAGGGTGATAGCTAAGTAAAAGCTCCAAAGAAGAGAGAATGTATGGGGAGGGGTGGAATTTGAGGCCTGCAGTTACTTTGGGGCCTCCTTGGACACCAGTGCAGAGTGAGCCAGGAGAAGAGAAGTAGGTACAGAGTACAGAGAAGTAAGGAGGATTCTAACAAATGAAGAACTTCAGAGTTTTGAAGAGAGTGACGCGAAGTGACTTACCTTTTAGCAAAGTCATGGTGACTGAAGTATTGACAGTTGACCACAGGGAGCCACAGGCAAAAGTGGAGACCCTAATCAGGAATAAAAGGGAGATCATCTTGGCCCAGGTGGTGGCCGTGTGGAAGTAGGGGAAAGAGGCTGAATCGTGTTCTTAATTTAGAACCTGTGGGGTTTCTGACAGATGGAAAAGAATAGAAGGAGGAGTCAAGGATGACTCCAGGTTGATCCACTTTAGTCCCTTAACCAGCCTGTAGAACACACCTGGAGCTCCCTCACCCCGTACAGCAAGAGAGTGAAATAAGGAAGAGAAGAGAGCAAATATGTTGAATCCCTGCTAAGGGGAGTGCCCAAACAAGGTGCTTGACCCAACAAGATACCTTGGTACTCCAGTGTGCTGTGACTGAGCCAGAGGTACCACAATACTGAATTTTAATTCTTGGGGCAGCCAGAGCCCATAGGACACAACCTCGTCCATTTAGCCCATGTGCTGATCAGCTTTGCATCACCAAAATACCTGGCGAGAACAACTAGAGAAGGAAACATCTATCTTGGACGGACTCACAGTTTCAGGTCAGCAGACTCCACTGCTATGGGCCTGAGGGGAGGCAGAACTTCGTGGGAGAAGGGTGTGGCAGAGAAAAGGTGTTCAACTCATGCTGAGAAGCAGAGAGAGGAAGCAGACAAAACAGATATAGTCCAAGGCTACCTCCTCAATGACCTATCTCCTCCAGCCAGGTCTCCTCCTGTCTATACCGCCCCACCCAGTACTCCATTCACATTATTAAACTGTCAAATGGATTAATCCACTACAAGATTACAGCTCTCATGATCTAGTCTTTTCACCTCTGAATATTGTTGCATTGCCTAATACATGAGCTTTTCAGGGGACATTCCTAGATCCAAACCATTAAACCCCAGTGCAATATATGAATATTATCAGTTCCTTATTGGAGTGAGAGGAAGATGGGTGGAACAGTGCAACTTTAAATACCTGTGTGTGTTATCGTAGTGATGATGTCAGTCCTAATACTGCCAACGCAGCAAGCAGCTCCTGAGCATCTTTCTACGTACAAGTCCTGCTCTAAGTACCATGGGGGATATAAGGTGAGTGAGACATACTTCCTGCCCTTAGGGATATTCCCCCCAAAATAGAGTTCTACTTATGTGACTACAGAAGATGTAAAAGTTATTCCTGTTGAGTATCTCTTCAGCTTGTCAAATAACAGGGCGCACACAAAATTCAACCTATTTCTCTGTCTTTGTTATTTGCACGAGTCAGAAATTCAAAATGCATGCTAAATTTATCCTCTAAGCTGAATCTCCATATCCAGTGTATGAGTCACCTGTTGCTACTAACAAATCACAAACTTAGCAACTTAAAAACACACAATTGTCCCTCAGTTTCTATGGGTCAGGAGTTTGGGAGTGGATTAACTGGCTCCTCTGAAAGGCTGCAAACAGAGTTGGCCAGGGGTGCGACTCAGCTACAGTGAATTTTAAGCTCATTCTGGTTGTTGGTAGACTTCACTTTCCTGTGGCTTGTAGGTCTGTGTGTTATGGTTTAGATGTGAGATGTCCCCCAAAGCTCATGTGTGATACAATGCAGGGAGTCTCAGAAGTAAAATGATTGGGTTATGAGAGTTTTAACCCAGTTAATCCCGACTGAGGGCAGATAGGGTGTGGCTGGAGGTGGTGGCTCACTGGGAAAGTCTCTCTCTCTGCTTCCTGATCATCATGTGACCTGCTTCCCTCCACCACACTCTTCCACCATGACATTCAGTCGCACCTCAATCCCCAAAGAATGGAGCCTGCAGTCTATGGACTGAGACCCTGAAACCATGAACCTAAAAGTATACTTTTTCTCCATTAAAATTGTTCTCGTCAGATCTCAGTGACTTGGACTTGAGTGTCTCTTTGCTGATACCTGAGATAGGGAGATGAGAATCCAGACTTTGGTTAAGGAAAGAATGTAGGGACAGCAGCTTCAAGAGGTCCTTAGTGAGTAACAAAGCAGGTGAGCCCGCGGCAGGCAATGCCTGCTTTGATATGCATAGCACTGTTTTAACGTTCAGATTCAGAAGTGGCATACAAAGTACAGTCTTCCTGGCACCCAGAATGTCGCTGCTGGAGGAATGAACTGCTGAGTTAATGCTCACTTTTATCACTCCCCATCCTTGGAAGCTATGTTTAGTGTGCAGTTTAGATCCAGTTCCTTCAGAAAGCATCTGCAGAGATGGACAGCTGTAGCTGTTTCAGAAGAAGAAAAGCAAACTTCCGCAATATACCAGGCAACCGCCACTGCTTCCTGCACATTAGCATTTGGACAGTGTCCACATTTCTCGCCTTTTGGTTGCTACCAGTCTCCAGAGTTGTGGCCTTCTGCTGTTTGATAAGACGCATTCACACTCGGAAGTGGAAGCAAAGGTAGGACCTGCAGCCAGACTCCAAGAAGCCCAGCAGGCAGCCAGAGACGGTGAAGATTTAGTTAGCAAGACTTCTGTTGCCATATCCAAATCTGATACTGGAATATTCATAAAAAGAACATTGTGAAGTCCCATTCTTTCAGGCTGCAGACTTCTCCGTTCAAAGCATAACATAAATGCACATATGAAAAAAGAACAGGTAAAGTGAAAACACATGAATTTTCGAAAATCTAAATTTTCTTCAGTATGTCTACTCAGTCATTGAGCACATTTAAACATTAATAGTTTCTCATGGTGAAAATTGAGCCAGTTAATGATTTTATGACATGATTTTTAGAGCATAATCAGGATACAATTTTATCAGGATTCACTGAATTTGGGCCAGATGACAAAACACTGAAAAACAGAGTAAATGTCTTCAGTAATTCTGATTCTTTTTTTTTCTGTCTCACTCATATTTTTGCTTTGTTACCATACAGAATGCATTTTAGGGCTTAGAAAATATTTTTACTGCTCTGGATTCCATTATAAAATGTCTTTTAAGTTAGGCTAATAAAGTAGGATTTTACTAGATTGGTCATGGATATTTTTAATCAATGAAATAAAATGAAATGGAACAAAGAAACAAACAAATATGGTTATTCATGTCAGCATGTGTTTTTCATCACATAGTAAGACAGAGAAAAAAGTCAAATCACTAGCAACATTTATGTATTCACAAATGCTTACCAAAACAAGCAAATCATTCCATCACTGCCAGTGGCACATTTAGCCCACTTATTCTGCTTTAAAAATGATCATACTTCAAAAGATAGTAGGCAATGATCATTTTTCTTTACTTTTTCTGTATCATTAATTATGATGATATAAAGGTAATAGATTTTTTGTAAAGTAGGTTTTTGTTTTAAAATCTTTTGTGAAATCTTTTTGTAATTTTCCAATAGTAATGAGCTTCTCAGAACACACTCTTATTGCAAAATATTTTTCTTTTTTTAGTATCATAGATTTTAATTAATTTTTTTTATTAAGGAGTTGAGTCATAAATGCATGTGAAGTAGCAATATGATATGTATTTGATCCTAAACCATAGTTACCCCCCATCACCCACACACCAGTCTCTTGATTCTTCTGTATTACACTCCTACAACAGATATAAATGTCTGACTGTGAATTTTCCAGAATTTAATGATTGCATAAGTATTATTTGACTTCTGGGGGGGGTAAAATGTTTTTCAAACAATATGAAATATTAACACTTAAGTGAAATTAACACTTTAAATAGTATAAGTTCCACACAATCCCAAAATCAGTAGGAAACCAACATTAAATATTTGGAATATATTCATCTCAACTTTTCAAAATGGAGAGATGAAGATAGATAGCTATACCTAATAGATAGCTATACCTATACATACTTCCTGCAACTTGCATTTTTAGTGTTTAAATATTTTGTCACCCCGATTTCTAATGATATTATTAAATCAAATAATGTGAAATTATTGCAAGTATACTCATTTACTTAATTATTTTTAGTATAGTTATTCGAAAGAGTATACAAAAACCAGAACTTTATGGGAAAGAAATTCTCTAAACTGATTTTGTCTAGCAAAAGTAAAACCATTCCACCAGTGCTTCCAATGCCACATCAAATTAGAATGAAAAGTTATGATTTTTTTAAACCAAATATTTTGGTTCCTACCTTGGAAACCTCCATTCTGCATTTGAGCAACCCTTCTTGGTGGGGACAAGCCCAAAGGGAATAGGCTGTCACAGCCTAAATGAGTCATCCTAAATCATTCCATCTTGCTTCATTTTTTAAAGTCTCTATCTTTGCTATAATGCACTCATTCTGCAAAACAAAAAAAGAAAAAAGAAAGAAAAACCTCATAACCAATACTCCATTCTGAAATAATTCTCTCTCCCTGAAACCCAAGCCTCAGTCTCACTTAGAGAAGTTACCTTTCACTCAACCTCACAAACTTGAAATTTTGAAGCCATTCTTATTTTCTACATTTCACTACTCCATATCCCAATCACCAAGTCATGCCCATAATTCTTCCTCAATAGCTCTCAAAAAACTGCTTCCTCTTATCCCAGCACTGCCCTGGTGAGGTCCTCACCCGCTGAACCGCAGCAGCAGGCAGCATAGTATAGAGCAGAGCTTGTAAACTCAGGGAATAACCAACCAGAATTACAATCCATGCTTGCCCTTCTCTCTGTGTGTGCATAAACTCTGCTGTGTTACTGACTTTTCATATCTCAGCATTTCTAATAAAATACTTACCATAATCTCTGAAAATCAACCTAATACAAAGTATCGACAATAGAAGCTAGCCTGGGTCTTCACTAAATGTTTTTCCCCTACCCCATCTTGTATGCCAATCAAAATTCTGCTCCCACATACTAACTCCAAAGAGTTCATTTATTTGCGTACAGATATCCACTGACTTACTGTTGCCTTCAGGTAGAAATCTGAACATGCAGTATGGGATAGGAAACCTTCCAGTATTTGGTCGTGCTATCTTCCCTGCTTCAACTTAAGAGTAGCAAATGAGGACCTCCTATGACATATTTCTTCTCCAGAACCCCAAGACATGACTGAACACATAACGGGTGCTATTAAAAGTTTGACGAATGGATATATGTTTGCTTGGAGTGACACATGAATACATGAACACATAAATGAATAAATTTATGGGATGACAAGATTTAAATACTTCCCCACATTCTCAAACATTTAATAGGTATGGATTTGCAAGCTGCTATAGAAGCTGATCGTTTGCTTCCAGACATTTTCTTGTGTGTTCCAAATGTTGTTCCTTGCTACTAAGAAAAGTCTTCTTGCTATAAGCAGAGTATATGATCTGGCTCAGGTGATAGATGAAAAATGTGCTAGGATGAGATGCGTTTTGGTAGTATTCTACAAACACTTAGGGAACAGCTATTAAGCAATACATGGGCTCTGAGCACTCCTGAGATGTGTTAAAGATCACACACTAGGTGGGAGCATAAGCCTTAAAGAATCAGCCAGGAAGGGGGTGTCAGGACTGTCAAGGTGCTCATGGTGGGGCTTAGAGAAGGCATCCCACAGGAAGGGAAGCCCCGGGAGTCTCACAGGTTGAGTGTGAGTCTAAGAAGGCCATTTAAATAAGAGCTTTCCTGCAGCAGGAAAAACATACAGGGAACAGACACATGAGTGCATTTAGGGGTTAGCAACTGGTTCAACATGGCTGTAACTTGTAAAATATGTGGCTGAGATATATAATTAAACGTATTTAATAAAACATGAATAACCAAGTTGGAAAATTTGTGCAAGTAAAAATGAAAGAGGGACTACAGAAAGTGAGAAATTCCCCCAAGTGATCACATTCATTCCCACCTCCTGGTCTTTACACACGCATAACTTTTATTTATCTCCACCCTGATTTCTCTATCAAGCTCCAACTTGCCTATGAGCTCATCTTCTAAACTGAACTCTTCAGTCTCGCTGCCCCAAATCTGTAATTCCCAAAGGGATCAGTTGATCTCCATTCACCCCACCACTTATGCCAGAAAGCTGGGTTATCCTCGGTGCATTCCTTATCTCCACTTCAGGTTGATGACCAAGTCATGTTGCTCCCCGCCGCCGGGACAGGCCTCACTGTGGAGCACTGGGCCACGACTGCGCTGGAACTGATGTTTCTCATCTGCTACAATCCCCTCCAGCCCATCCTTCACCGCACAACTAGAATGATCTCAAAATAGTGTTTCTCAAGCTGACACCCATGGATTACCTGAGGCAGCTTTGTTGGAAAAAAAGAAAAAGCAGATGATCTGTTCTCAGCTCAGACAACTAACATAATCTTTGGGGGTTCAGAATCTAGGAATCTGCACATGAACAAGCTCTGCCTTCATGCCTCTTTGCCATTAAAATTGAAGAATTATTAATATGTGAGACGGAGTCGACTGGAGGTTAACAGAGGGTATCTTCAGCCAGAATGCCCAGATGTGACTTCAAGCTGCATGCCTCTGGGTAAGCAATTTGTCTGTGCTACTTACTCTCACAGGGAAAATTAAGATAGTAGTGAAATAGATCTTGGGTTGTTATTAGGCTCAAATGAGTTGAAATACAAGTGGGAGCTTCTATGGCTTCTACTGTGTGGAGAGCCACAGAGTGGCAGCTGGTGGCATGGACCATGGGCTTTGATTACCTTGGAGTGGTGACTATGCCTGACCTTGGGAACAGTCTGTGCACAGCACAAGGTTGATTGCCCTGGAGAGATGGCAGTGCCCTGCTCGGGTAAATCCTGTACATTTGTACAGAAAGTAAAATATTCTTGACCTTGAGTTCAGACAGGGAAAAGAAAGTTCTTTCCTTATTTTCTTCTTCTTCTTTTTTTTTTTTTTAAGAGAGGAGAGAGAAAGAAAAAGTCATTTTTTTTATTTTTTTATTTTTTTCATCTGGTTTTTGGTTTTTGACACTTAGCTATGAGTTTGTATATGGTGCTGGGATTTGAACCCGGGTCCTCACGCATGGCAGGCAAGCACTCCACCGCTGAGCTTCCGCTCCAGTCCAGGAAAAGTAAAGTTCTGAGCAAAACAATATAACCACAAAATGTCACTGACCCTGTGACCTTTGAACCTGCCTGCTTAGCAGAAGCCTTCTCACAGTTAACTTTCTGATGATAAGACCTATGTAAAAAACAGGCTGTGCTAGCTCTGGGTCACTGTCACGCACAGTGTCCCACCTGGTCCCAGCTTTTTCTGTACCGTGTCTGTGTGTTTTTTCTTCATTCCCCCATCACCTTGCCAGAATGACTGCTCGGCCCTGCAGGTCGCGGGACCACGAGTTCTTTGGCTTTGTAGCCCATGGAAAGGGGGTTACTTCTCCACTTCTGGTAAACAGTGTGTTGTGAGGCTTTCTTAGGCCAAGGACACATGTCACTTCGAGAGACACTTGGGGAGATGATTCTCCGCAGTCCCTCCTCCCTTGCCATGGCAGGCATGGAAGTACATGCTGATACAGAATTTTCCAGGACAGAAGCAGGGGGCACCCTGAGCCAAATCATGGCGGGCAGCTGCTCTGATCTGCGTGAAGGAGAAATGAATGTGTGTTGTGCTAAGCTCCTGAGATTTGAGGGATAGTGATTTGCTGAGCCCAACCTTACAACTGATACAATTTCGGAGTCTTGGGAGTGGGCCTGGCCTATGGTGACTGCTGATGACAGCTTTTGAACAGAAGTCCCCAACAGTGTGGCTCAGTGGAACAGCGACTTTGCCTCCACTAACTTAAAACATAAACGAGATTCCATCACTGTTTTGACAACCACTTAAAGGCTTCTAGCAGATCTGAAATAAAATCTAAATCACCAAACGCTCTGCACTCTTCTGCATACTCACCTTTCCACTCTCTCATTTACTCTCCTGCCACCCGGGCTTTTCTTTTTTTTAATTAAGGAGTTGAGTTGTTGTACAATCATAAATGCATATAAAGTGACAATATGATACACATTTGATCCTACTCCAGTCACCCCATTTTCCATACCCCAGTACCTCAGTTCTTCTATATTTCACCCCTACAACAGATATAAATGTGTATATATATGTGTGTGTGTGTGTGTGTGTGTGTGTGTGTGTGTATAAGATTGTGAATTTTCCAGAATTAAATGATTAAGTATTATTTGGCTTCTCAGGTCCATCCAGCCTTTTTTAAGTTCCCTGCATGTGACAAACACCTTCCAGAAAAAGGGGCTTTGTACTGCTCAAGCCAGGGCTGGAACTCTCCTCCCAACTTTTCTTACCTTCATTGCTTCACTTAACTATCAGCCCCTCAGAAACACATTTTTTTTATCCATTTTTATCCATTGCTCCTTTACTCCCCTTCCTGATTCCTGCCTTGGAATCTTCTCTTTCATATAATTCATCATGACCTATAATTAATTTTGCTTTTCTGTTCATGCATTACAGTTTTTCTCCAGCACCAAAAAGCACCTCCCTAAGGACAGAGTTCACACCTGGATTGTCCATGGCTTTATCCCCAACAAAAACGGTTTCTGGTACACAGTAATATTAGATACGGAAGGATAGGGTGGGGCAGTAAACTAGAAAAGGAAGAGGGAGAGAGGGTTGTCCTGGAATGAAATTAGGGCTTTGCTGAACACAAATCTACTCTGAAATGACAATTCCCCAAAGACATTGAGAGTCTATAACAAAATTGATAAAAATTTTGAAGAGTAATGTCTGTTTTTAAAAATGAAGTGATGTCTTCTAACTTTAAGAAAACAGTATAGGCTAGGAATTAAGATATAATTCCTACCAAAATAAGCAAGTCAATAAAAATGCACTTCAAAAAGTCTTTATTAAGGCAATGTATTGTAAACACTTAAATCCAGAATCTGAGTTATACCTTTTATATTGAACATTTCACTCAATAAAAATCTGATATAGTGGGTCCAAGCCATGACATGTTCCAAACCAATGAAACTTTCCTGTAGCTTAAATAAACAAATTTAGATCACCAAGTGAAATCAAAGCCAAATGTATTTGTACAACTCACAAAGGATGTGAATAGATTAGAACCTCCAGTGGTTTACATTTCACCATTTGTAACAGACTTGAGAGTCTGGGGTGACATAATATTAAACTATTGTTTCCAAGGGCACCCTAAAATATGTAGAATATCCTTTTCTATACTCACTCATGAAATGTCAGAGACAAAAATCTGAGACACAGGCTGTGGAGTGAAAAATCGCACACCCAATCATTTAAGCTAGCAGAGTTCTCAGGGGACTCTGGGTCAGGCTGTCTTGATTGGCCTCAAGCACGCTCTCCTTCCTCCTCATTGGTCCTGGTAACATGGGTTCATACACCATAACAGAAAGGAAATGGCTATTGTCTTCTACTTTTTATCTTTTATCTCTTGCAGAGACTCTAAAAAATAATTTATCTGAATCCCCAAAAGCACACAGACCCCATATGCAGAGATCTTTTTTCCCTCTGTGTGGTGATGGGAGTAAAGGTCAGGAGACTTTAGGAGGACAGGGGGTCAAAGAACCTGGTGACCAGTGACAGACACCATCCTTCTAATGAGTCTTTCCCCAACCCAGCAAGATCCTAGCTTCTGATTTTACATGACCCCATGCCAGCTTTTATGAGTAACTGCTATCAGGGAGATGCCGCAGAGGAAAGAGCACACATTTGGTCATGGTTCTCTATCAGTTCCATCTTCAACTAGCAATAATAGGACTCAAAACTTCCTCAAATACTTAGATTTTTCCTTCATAAGAAAGCAATGAGTTCAGTTGAGGGCTAGAGTCTGTTGGGTTAATTTCATTTCCACTCTGTCTTCCAAAGTTGTTCAGGCATTCTCAAAACTGGAAGGCAGACGGGTCCCTTGGTCACACATGGATAAACATTTACTTAGCAGCACTATACATTTGCACTGCCTTTGCTGTCTCTTTGTCTCAAGTCCACTGCTTCTTCTGTTAAGCCCCTTCCTCCAGAATGAATGAAGGCAGGCATGAGAGCTGGAAAGCTCACCCGAAGCTAGGCAACTGCTGCTTTTCTGGTTGGGCAGACACTCCTCAACTAACACTACAACAGTTTAAGGTGACATTTAGAAATGCAAGAAAAGAATCCACATACATTGTTTTAAATTTTTATTTGCTTACAAAAAAGAAAATGGGTTTGCAAAATTTCATCTGCACGTACAAAGTAATCCCTGTAGATGAGGAGAGGGAGGACCTGGAACATACTGCTCGACGAAGCATTCATCAGAGATGGATCTCTTTCCATCAGAACTGGTAAAAATTCATGATTTTACATGAGTCAGAAACCACTGGAAAACTCAATCTATGTTTAAATTATCAAATCCATTGAAATTACATTCTAGCACTTATTTTTGGATACCCATGAAACCAGTCACTAAGCGATCTCAGAGTTGAACAGATCAATTGAGCAAGAGGTAGCTTCACCAACAAAAATACTTATCAGCCAGGTCTCCCAAGGGGCAAGTGGTATAATCTGTGAAACTCTTTGAATTCATTCTTTTTCTGCTGGGGCCCCATATCCCTCCAACACAATCATATTTCTCTTGTTCATTTTAGAACTTTAGATCATCTCACAGAGAAAAGATTCCCGGGTTCAATTTATTTTTCCCAATTCTTCTTTGAGCACTCGTCTCTGAAAAGACAAATTATCTGGCATGCCATTAAAACAGCCAAGGGAAATCATCTCTATGTTGTCATTGATTAAGGGAATTTAAAAAAAAACATAATTTTTGTTAATAATAGTAAAATGAGTGCTATCCAAGAAGGGGATCTGGGATGCTGAAATCAGTCCCCAAAGCAGCATACAAACCACCTAACAACATTTTCACGAATAAAGGTCCTCAAGAGGTCTTGCCGTTGGTCTTCAAATGTCTCCTATGGCCATTAGATCCCGGAGCCCCACAGTTCCATGGCTTCCTGCTCATCTTGGACAGGGGTGAATTCAGGCTGATCTGGATGGGAAGCTAAAGAGGAAAAGTGGGGGTGGGGACTTGATAGGACCCAGGAACCATGAATTGATATTCTCCCCTCACAGGGGTCCTTAGACAGAGAGACTTGGTCAGTAAACTACAGAGACATCCTGCTTGGGTAGAAAGCTGTAGCTGCCTAACCCACCATGCCTCTTGCACCTTCCTCGGGAGGTTTCATAGTTAGTAAAAGGAAGACAGGAAGATATATTAGAGTAATTGTTAGAAAGCTAGACTCATAGCCAAGTGCTTAAATATTATATGTTTTATTTACAAAAGAAACCCTGAAAATGCAGAATTATGAACAAAAAATGAATTTTAGAAACCAATCTCATGTTAGAAGTCCATCACCAGGGTGCGTGAGAAGGGGAGGTGACCAGGGGAGGAAAGGAGAGGAGGGTGGTCAGAGGAAAGATGCTCGTTCATCTTGTGTGCCATCAGGATGCTCGTTCATCTTGTGTGCCATCAGGAAAGAGGAGAAGGCATAGTTAAGTAACTTTATTACAGAACCTTCTCATAGAAGAGATTGGGATAAATCCTTGGTACACATCATATATCTCTGAAACAGCCAGTTTCTATTATGATTGGCATATATGATTTGGTTAAGTTCCAATGTTATCACTCCATCATATCTGGAGCAGTGAGAGTAAGAGATATCAAAGTGGGAAGGAAGGGAAGCATGTGAGGCAGGAAAGGGGAGTGTCCATTGTTAGGCATCAGGGCTCAATGGTGGGGGTCAACAGGACAGTTTTGTATTTGTAGCCAAATGCCCAGGCCTCCAGAGTGGAGGATTTCAATTTCAGTGCTGGTAATCATTGTAAGGGATCAGATCTTAATAAGGGATGGGGGAAATGAGAGAACAGAGAGGGAAAAGATGAACAAAGAAAAACACATCAGCAAAACTTTGACCAATTCCTCTGGCAACTAAGGTTAAATTTCTCCTGAAGCAGAAAATGTAAAACCATTGATGTCCCTTGCCTCAGTGATCTCTGAACCTCTCCTGAAACTTCCAAGCACCTATGTCAGAATGGCCCACTGCACAGCATGCCAGCATGCACTGCAGGTATTTCTAGGAAGCATAATCTCAGAATCTCAGTGAGTTATGGGGCCAGGACAGCATGGCCACTTTCACGTCTTCTTGTGACTATCCTTGGTCACCTAACATGCCTGCAGTAGGCAGGATGTCATCCCAAAGAATCTGAGGGGCCCTGCCTATTATGGGGGAAGTCATAAGTTAAGGGTTTCCCTAAAAATAGTCACATCCAGCAATAACAGAATAGTGGCCCCAAAATGTTAACCCTAACCCCCAAATGATCAAATGTGAGGTCAAAGGCCACATCTGTGTGGATCACTGTTTGGAAAGAAGGAAGACTTTGAACTGCTGTGCTTATAATTTCCTCCTAAGGCATCTAAAGGTGTAGACTGTACAGTAATTGGCCCTTTTTCTAGAACACACTCTGGCGTAAGGTAGGATTGTGAGGCATTCACGCTCGGCTTCCCTATCCTAACTGTTCCGTTATCATAGCATCTCCTCCCCATCTGAGTCCTAAGCACAGTAAACTGTTCAAAGCCCACAGGATACTCTGGCACTTACCTCCCACACCATATGTAGAACATGACGAGGGGTCGCAGTATCCAGGCTGGCCAGAAGGACCTTGTGGTCCAGGTACCCCCAGGTGACCCGGTGGACCCCTGGGTCCAGGAGATCCAGGGGGCCCAGGGCTTCCAGGCCGACTCTCCCCTGAAGGCCCTAGGAAGCAGCCACAGAAGGAAAGAACAGGTCTTTTACCACAATAGGGGGAGTTTTGAGACCACCACGAAAGTCAACTAATTCTTAGAGTAAGCAACCTTCTGCGCGTTAACGATCGACGTCAGGCCTCTGGCTACTCTCGCAGTTCTTTTTCCTAAACTGGATTTCCTGGGCAATAGAGCAAACGGCTTAGGACTGAGAAGCAAAATACATTCTTTTTCATAGTATTTTGGGCATTAAATAGAAAGCAGCAAATTACGCTGCCCTCCTTTCTCCATGGAGCTTTTGTTTTCCAATGCAGCTCGTGCTGAATGCAACGCGCGGCGTGCACATGCCTATTCGTGCACACATGTGATCGCTCTCAAATCCAAACCTCATGATCCAGTTAGAATAGGCAGGCAGATTAGTGCTGGTTTATGGCCCCAGATAATTAAAATGAATGAATCTAAGTCTGAAAAAAATTACCTGGAGGAAAAACGTCTGAAATTGGACACAACGCACCAACCTAAAATTTCTTTCAGCTATCTTATGTCAATTTGAGAACTTAGATTGAATTAAAATGGGAGGGTGGTTAACATGTTTCTGAATTTAAGAAGTTTGTCAGGTTGGGTTTTTTTGTTTTGTGTTCCTGCTTGTTTTTTTAGGCCTAGGTTCCAACAAGGTTTAAAATTCCTCAACTACAAATAAAACTATTCAACAAGAGCTGAAGTAAAAAGTAGGAACAAGTATCACCTTGTATTTGAATAGTGTGGTGGCTCTTTTTCTTTTTCTTTCTTTTTTTTTCTTGGAGAGGGGGAGACTTAGGATTGAACCCAGGGGTGCTTAATCACTGAGCCACATTCCCAGCACTTTTTATTTTTTATTTTGAGACACAGTCTTGCTAAGTTGCTTAGGGCCTTGCTAAATTGCTGAGGCTGGATTTGAACTTGAAATTCTCTGCCTCTGCCTCCCAAGCCACTGAGATTGCAGGTGTGTGCCACTGCACCTGGCCCCAGATACATTTAGGTATGTTCATTCAACACTCACGTCCACCCACTTAGTGTAATACATGATGCTACATAAGAGATTCCTGATCTGAATCTCTAATGAAGGAAGTATTTACAATCGAAACCCACCTGTTGCAGCAGGAATCTCTCTTAGAAGTATATTCCAAAATCATAGTTAGATTGGAAAGAAAAAAATCAGCAGAACATTTGATTCAATGTGGTTAAGACTGAGATTGTAAATATATACGAAGCAGAAAACTTATATGACACTGATTTGGTGAGTCTACCATGGCGGAAGCTACCAGTATTCATGAAGTTCCCCCACGCTCTAGAGTCTGTGCATCCCTTGCAGTGCCTCCGGGGCTGTGTCACTAGTTCCAGCCAGTGAATAACAGATGGACGCAGCCTTGTGTTAGGAAGCTGAGTCTCACAGGCCTCCTGCATCTCTTTCCCAGGGGCAATATTGCTCATGACATGATACAGATCATTGGGTTCAATTGCGGGAAGTTACCTTACCCACACCAAATTTGGTGAATATGAAATAAAGCTTTATTGCATCAATCCATCAACTATTTAGGATTTGCTTACTACAGCCTCGCCTAGGCTAGCCTAACTCATATGACCACTCAGAGCCCAGAAAATGCTGTAACTTTTTTGGTTCCTGCGTGGGAAGGACGGTAATTAACAAATAGGTCTCTCGATAAAATAAATGAGAAATAGAGCCACTCCGGTTAGATAAAAGGATGCAACATGACCATGTTCTCACCTGTCACATCAAGCAATATAAAAATTTATATCTTACAGGGTTTTTGTTGTTGTTGTTATATAGAAAAACTTACCTGCTGGTCCAGGGGGGCCTCTTGGACCTTGGGAACCAATGCCTGGATTTCCTTTTTCTCCCTTGATACCAGTTAGACCTGTTTACCAAAAAAAATTTGGAAATTTAAAAATAAAAATAAAAAAAGAAGAAAGAAAAGAAAATTCTTTTAAAAATTAAACCTTCGTAGTTCTATTTTTACAGTTTTCAAAAGTACCTCTCTGAAGACAACAAGAAAGAGGGTTTGTTTGAGGTTATGGGTACCACAGGACTTATAATTTAAATTCTGGCCCTGGTAGCTTCTGCAAAATCACATTAGAGTAGCCAGTCCTGGGTCAGAGTGGGCAGTCTGCATACTGCAAGCAAGCGTTTTGCTCCTTCCTCCTGAAGCGGTTCGGTCTGCCAAGAGCCGGCCTGTGTCTTTGCACGCACCAGGGCCCTCAACATACGCACTTGGCATTCCGCAAGCAGCACAACAGAAATCACAAGTGGACACATCTAACATTTTCCTTTTGGTCCACCCTGTAATGTATCTGCAAAAGGCATGAATTATAATTAGGCAACAAAGTTCCGAAGAGCGTGAGTTTCCATTAAAAACTTGGAAGCTTCAAGAAAGCCTGTGTTTGATTTGGCTGATTCAGCCCCATAAAAATCTAAACCTATTTGAGTTTATTTTCCATCAAGCAGAACTTTTATTACAAGTAATTTGTGGTACTATTAACAAACTATACATTTTATCAGCAGAAATCAAAGAGATGTGTACTCTGACACCTCATCATCTAAGCAGGTCCTGTCACAAGATCTCTGCACAGTGAGGGCACCTGTTCAAGGCCTGACCTAGTCCGTAAAGGGATGCATTAGACTGGAAACAGGTAACCCTAGCTCATGTCACAGAGGGTCTCTGCTATTCACTTCTCAGGACCAACATTGCTTTGAAAGAGCAGAATGCAAAACTGCGTTTCTGGTTGATTACACCTATTGACAAATCATGTTGCATTGGCAAAGCCTAGAAGAGAATGGAAATAAATGAGAATAGCCAATTTGATAGACAGTGGGCAAGTGAAGAATTTAAAAATTTTTAAATTGCAAATCACTTTCTTTCCTTATACATGTCATAAATATTCACTGTAGACAAATTAGAGGTTACAATAAGTAAGCATTCTAGCACTTGAAAATATTCACTTTTAACATCTTGCTTCAAAGTTCCAAAAAGAAAGATGTTGATGCAGTACGTGTCCTGGAAATAGCTGGTGAAGTATGGTAGTGAGCAGCTGAGAGTTTTTCTTTACACTGCACCTATAATGCCTGTCCCTGACGCGGGGGAGTCTTCCACTCTCCCTGTAACCTCCTCCTGCAGTTAAGATAGTGTGGCATCTTTGAAATGGAAAACTTCTCTTCCCTGCCTGCGGTGGTACAGGCTGCTGTGCTCTCTGCACACCTCGTCCTCCTGCACGTGGCCTCAGAAGCGTTAAGGTGCCTCAGTAAGCACCCAGGCACCTTCCACACACCTGGGACATCCTGGTATACCCTGCCTCTTAGAAGATCCCATAAGGAAGCTGGCGATTTCTCAAAAATCAAAGTACATCTCCTTTGAGTTAAAAGCACACTTAACTCTGACTCGTTACCCTTTCACGCTTGATTGTCAGATTGTTCAGACAGCCGCCCGGGCAAGTTCTCTAGGTATTACCTGAGGAGCTGAGTTCGTTCTTTCTGACTGATGGTATCTGGTATCCCTTCATTTGTCATGCCTGCACCCTAACATGCAACTGGGGATTTAGCAGAAACCCTCTTTTTATGTTAGAATTGGCATTACTTTCCCCACAGGGAACTGCTGATTTTGAAAAAAATTAAAACATAAAATAAACTGATGACTAACGGCAAGCTGCTCTTGATTAGCTGCACGGTGACTCAGAGGCCTCTCACGACCTCTTGGTGCCACAGGACGTCTGGATTTTTACCACGACAAGATACAGGCAGGCTGCAAAAACATCCAGGAAAGTGGTCTCAGGATCCACCCCGCAGGTGTCCTGACCTGCTTTTGCTCACTTGGAAGAAAGCGAAAGGTGGGCAAGACTGAGGGTAGAAAATCTGCTTGCTTTAATTTTCAGTTAGGTAGAGAAAAATAAGTGGAATTTGATATTATCTGTAACACAAGTTAAGGTAAGTAATGAAGAACATCACAAAAAAATTCTAGCTCTTCAAAATGTCTCAGAAAATAAAACAGGAAATCTAAATTTACATATTAACAGGGAACTTTAGATTTTACTGCCCTTGAAGTTACCAAAGGTTCCAAACTACATATTGGCTAAAATGTTAATATTTCTTCATGTGTATACATAGGGTTATCATGCCAAAGAAATATTCATGTCCTTGACAACTGACCTTGGCTATATCTCTCCTTTTTGGAGTGAAACAATCATGTTAAAAATCATAAGGATTGGGACTGGAGCGGTGGCTCGGTGGTTAAGGTGCTTGCCCGGCATGCACAAGTAAGTACGCAAGTTCAAATCCCAGCACCACGTACACAACCAAGTCTTGGAGCAACAAAGGCCACATGAAAAACTAAATAAAAATTGTTTCTCTCTTTCTCTCTCTCACTGTCCCTCCCTCTTAAAAAAAAAAAAAGTCATAAGGATTGGACTGGAGTGGTGGCTTAGTACAGCACTTCCCTGGCATTCACAAGAACGCAGGTTTGAACCCCAGCACCACGTATATAATGAAGTGTTGGACCACTGAGGGCCACATGAAAAACTAAATAAAAAAACTGATTCTCTCTTTCTCTCACTGACCCTTTCTCTTTTTTTTTTTTTTTTTTTAAGAGAGAGGCACAGTGAGAAGGAGAATCAATTTTATTTAGTTTTTCATGTGGCCTTTGCTGCTCCAACACTTCATTGTGTACGTGGTGCTGGGGTTTGAACCTGTGTCCTTGTGCATGTCAGTCAAGCACTGCAACCGCTGAGCCACTGCTCCAGCCCCCATCCCTTTCTCTTAAAAAATGATAAAGATTGAAATTAAAGTCTAGGCTTAGACAATTAAGTGCTCTAAAAATAGATGTTGACATATTTTGGTAAATTTTGTATGCCCTGATTGAAAGTAGGAAACCCAGTGTCCTAATAGTTAGCCTGTTCAGAAGATGCCTAAGGGTCACAAAGCCTGCACACAGTCATTCTTTACAGACAAAACAGTCATTGCTCATAATAAATCTCTCTTGACAGAGATGTTGCTGAAATGATGTCACCAGAGCTGGATGCCAGAGTCCTTCCCATAAATGCGCTGAGACTCAGGAGACACATGGGCTCCTGAGTGTAAGAGAGATTCCCTCCTGAAGCACCCTCTCACCTCACCTGTCTCTATAAGCATATCTGTTTTTTCACATGCAGCTCCAACCTTCTCTGTACCCGCAATAGGCAGAGCCATAATAGATCCAAAAGGGCAAGGATTATTTCTCTTATTCATGGCTCTATTCCCAACACTTTCCACAGTGTCTTTACATGATACCTAACAAATATTTGTTGAAGAAACTGACAAAAGAATGAATGAATGGTTTCTGTTTCCATGACATCTGTCCCTCCTTTGGCACCATGTATCCCATTGCATTTCTTATTCTCGTGTCCATTTAGTCCCAAAACTATGGGCCCATTGACAGAGATGTCTAAATTATCTCTCTAGCATCAGAGCCGAGAAGAGTCTCAGAGTTAATTGGTGGCCCAGTAAAAACAGAAGACCGAGTGAATGAAGGGGGAGCCCTGATCAACACTCACCTGCACGCTCATTAGAAGCCAGCAGGACCTTCAGAGGATGAACAGACTGAATGTAAAACAAAGCTGGAGCTTCAATTTTACTTCCATACTCCTGTGAACGCTGCTTTTTAAAAACTCAAGTTCCTTGCATGGGGATATCAACTACTAGTGCTTTTTAGAGCCGAATGTAATTAGCTCCAATTCAGTTTAAGGTTCTGCAAATGTTTTATGAACACAATTAATATCAAGGAAGATCTAACTTACCCAAAGTATAATTTAACCAAGATTAAAATACCCTTAATTTTCTGTAGAGTTATTAAAAATATTTAGGATTGTCAGAGGGAACCCTTCTCTTTCCTTTCCTTCTTTTGGCTCTGTCTTGGTCTTGGTCTCTTTCATTATTATGCTTCTAATAGACTACATTTTAGAGCAATTTTAGGTTCTCAGCAGAATTCATCACAAACAGCAGAGATTTTTCACATGTCCCCAATCTGCATGCATGTAGATCCCTCATTATCAACATCTCCACACTTATCACTGCCATTCATTAAGATTCTCATTAGAAACCATTTCGTACTAACCAACTCTCCCTTACCACTAAGCTAACGCTGACCCTCCAATATTTTCCAGGAAACCAGAGATCTTTTGGCCTTAATTCTTCATTGTATCCCCAGTGCCAGGTGCCCATCAAGCACTGAAGAATGATCTATCAATCAAATGGATGAATGAATGAAATACAAAGTCTGATGACATACTGGAACAAAACAAAGAAAGCGGTCCATGTCATATCAGCGATGCCTGTAAGTTACTTCACCAGGTTTGAAGCCAGATCTTTACATGTCCAAACCTGCTTAGTTTTTCACAGGAACCAAGAGGGCAAGCACTGTCATAAACCCTGAGAGAGGGCTATGAAACAGAGGCCAAGTCACCTGTCCTTAGCTAGGAAGAAACAGAGCCAACATTTCAATGGGTGCAGATTGGCATGGGCACATCCAGGTCCAGCACTGCACCCACCGCCACTCCCCCTGAGGCAGGGCTGCGGGCTGCACTTCTAGTCTTGCATGCTGCAGCTGAGGCCTCCTGAGCTGCCACACGGGTCTTCCTGGGTCTCTCCTTCACATCTGGCGATCAGCCCTATGCTTATCACCCCACTTCTTCGGCTGCTTCCCCCAATTTGCACACTTCTGCTCCAACAAGATCTGGGGTTGAATTCAAGAGGATTTATCCTGCTCACGCTGACTACATGTCCTGAGCCTGGCCTCTTGTTGTCTGTTTCCTATTTTCTTTGGCCTGCTGGCCTCTAAGTAGGAAGATGTTACTCATCCCTGTGGCCCCCCAGCCACAGCAAGAACTCCAGACTGGAGTCTCTGCTACTCTGTGGAGCAGTCGCTGCTTCCTGAGCCCAGACACTCAGAGGAACTCCCAGGATTTATGCCCAGGCAGAGATGCAAGGCCTGGGGAATGCTTTCATTGTAATTGTACCAAGAAGTCAGAGATGTGGAGCAAGGCTTCAGCTGTGTTGTATTTGTCTGTTGCCTGGGAAATGCTGGCGGTGAATTGCAAGCGCAGATTGCTCTTCATGCGATGCAAGCTTGAATGCCTACTAGGTGCAATGGACCCGGTTACAAGAAGGCAGAGTGAGTGGGCTCAGTTCAAAACTTCCATGCCCTTTGCCAAGCTCCACTATTTCCACGTGTCTGGTCTATGCTTTGTGCTATGGTGACCGAGGGTGGAAAACACACAGATGCTTTAAGTATAAATAAACCTTGCTAAAGGTCTCTCTTCCGATTTATCTTTTCATACTAACAACTGGCCTTCTACTATAATTCAGAGCTGATCTAGGGAAATATAAACCACCCTAGATCTTTCAGGCAGAGAGAATTTCAGAGACTCAATTAGATGGGTAATAGATGGACTCAAGAGCCAAACAGATGAAGTTTATAAATGAACAACAGCAGGAAACCACTATCACCCCTAGGAGTGCAGCAGGGACAATAGAAAAAATGATGTGACTTGAGCCCAGAGCGCAGGCCTTCTGGTAGGATCCAGAAACAGACAGACAGGCTGCTCAGTGGAGCCAGGAGCCACAGGGGTTTCAGATAGAAGTTGAGAGGCAGAGAGGCAGGGGCAGAGTTGATGGGAGAGGCTGGGTCCTGTCCAGCTTTGGGGACCAGACTTCCAAGGGTGGATGTGGCCCTCATATGCATGGTCCCCCTTTACCTATTTCATGTTCATAACTCTGTATTCATTTTCTGAAAGAGGAACCCCAAGTTGGTTAAGCTTCAGATCCCACAAAACCTGAATCTGCCCTGCTGAGTGCCACACAGCAATACAATTAGGTAAGACAGCTGGGAGTCCTACAGAGCTGGTCATCCAAGAAAACACCCAAGAAAATGTGCCAAAAGAACCACTCACCATGCGAGGGTCAAGGCAACAGGACAGCATGCACTTCACGTTTCCCCATCAGCCTCTCCCATGCAAGACACGACAGTCTCTGGAGTCTGTCCAGACACCCACTTCAGTTTGGGCAGTGATAGGGAGGCAGGGGAGACAGCAGGGAGAAGGGAGATGAGGCCAGGAGAGAAGGAGGAAGACGGGTACGCAGTGCGTCAACCTCCACTGGCTCACTGCTATTTGCAGGTGGACTGTTCACAACTGCAGGTGTGCGGCTGGAGGAAACCGGATCGCATCAGGCACCAGGAATCCTGGCCTTCCGTTCACTCAGATGGGGTCACTGACCCCCACAGGCACACAAGAACATCAGATCAAATGCCACTGTATTTCTTTCAGCTCCAAACAATGCTGTTTTATATCCTCTACAATGCTGATTATTAAGAATCTTATTCAAAATTAATGGGAAAATGAGTCAATCTCTTTGACTTAAGAAAATGAACATTTCAGGTTCAGTGTGAATATGTAACCCGTGGATGATACTTAAATTGTAGCTTGGTCTTTATTCCTCTCAGAATTGAAGAATGGGACAATGACATCTACCCTTGGGAGAGAAGAGACACATGCCAGGGGCTAGGATGAGATCAAGATCTAGGGTTTAAAACAAACTGTGTTATCACCAACAGCTCTGCATAACAAGAAGGATCCCTTATTAAATAAGCACATCTGAGCTGGACGTGGTGGCACACACCTGTAATCCCAGCGGTGGGTAGGCTGAAGCAGAAGGATGAAAGTTCAAAGCCAGCCTCAGCAACTTATCAAGGCCCTGAGCAACTTAGAGAGACCCTGTCTGAAACTTTAAAAAAATAACAAAAAGGGGCTGAGGATGTGGCTCAGTTGTTAAGTGTCCCTGAATTTAATGCCCAGTTTCCCACTCCCCCAAAAGAAGTAAGCTCGTTTTATATCTAGAATCCTCCTCATGTTTTTACAAAGTTTCAAAGAACTTTGGAAAAATAAAACTACTTTGCTACATTTATCTAGTAATTTCATGTCAAAGTTAAATCTAGAACCAAAGAAAATGTAATGGACTAACATATTTCTCCTCTATATATGTTTTTGTCTACCACAAAAATGTCTTTTGGTATATTTATTTATTAGCATATAGTTTTTGCCTTGAAAGCCAGATGAAAAAATCACATTGAACGTGGTTTATCACCACTAATATAAACAGCTTTAATTTTATCATATTAACTGTTACATGTCTTCTCTTGTACTTGTTTATATTCAGTGGACAGCCTGAAAATTTAGCAAATGATAAAGAGCATTTGACACTTTATCCGTATTTATTACCAGTGCATTATAATTATATATCATGAGGACATTCCTACATTTTAATCCAGGTGGTCTGTCTCTGTTTCTCTCTTCTGCAGTTCGGCATGACCAAATCTCCCGGTCATGCTGAGCATCTCACCCTGGTTTTCTGACCGACTGTATTTACATCATGATGGTGACTGCTGACACTGTGACCCTGGCAGGACATTGCTGTGACAATGACATCCCAGGACCTGGAGATTGAACCATGTGGCTTCAGCTTTCACTGTGGCCCAAGGGCAAATGAGGAACAGTGGTGAAGAGTAATCATTTATGATTCATGAAATAAATATCGTGCCTCAGGGATTATTAGGAATAAAAGACATTCTACAACAAATTTGGTCTTTGGGGAGAATGGAGCCTTGACGGTGAGGTGGGATGAAGGAAATGAAGCTATTAAAGGCCAGTTCAAGAAAGCGTACTCCAGGGGCTGGAGCGGTGGCACAGCGGTTATGGTGCTTGCCTGGCATGTGTGAGTACACGGGTTCAAACCCCAGCACCATGTACGCAACTAAGTGTCAGAGCAACGAAAGCCATATTGAAAAAATAAAAATTGATTCTCTCTCTCTCTCACTGTCCCTCTCTCTTAAAAAAATAAAATAAATAAATATAACCTAGAGGTGCTGGAGAGGTGGCTCAGTGGTTACAGCTCTTGCCCAGCATGGGTGAGGACAAGGGTTCAAATCCCAGCACCACCTACACAACTAAGTGTCAGAGCAACGAAAGCCATGTGAAAAACTCAATAAAAGTTGATTCTTTGTCTGTCTCTCTCTCTCTCACTGTCCTTCTCTCTTAAAAAAAATAATTAAAAACAACAACAACAACAACAAAAAAAGAAAGCGTACTCCACCTGGGCGCTCAGTAGTGGCAACACAGATTAGATTAATGGGGTAGGACTGGAAACACACTGAGTTATCAGATAATTTGTTCAGAACTAATATACAGCCTCTCTAGCCATGTCTGTCTGTCTGTCTGTCTTTCTTTCTTTCTTTCTTTCTGTTTTTGTTTTTGGTACCAATGGCAGTTTACCACTGAACTACATTCCTAGACCTTTTTAGTTTGAGGCAGAGTCTCACCAAGTTGCTGAGATTGGCTATGAACTTGTAATCCTCCGGCCTTAACCTCCCAAATTGCTGGGATTAAGCTACAGAAATATCATATTTCCATGACAAAAAGAAGGTTTTTGGTAAATACTGAGATAGGGGGAAAAGTTAGGCAGCAGTCAGAGTACTTAGAATGCTCAGTTCAATAAAGGGAAAAATGGTTCTTTTTCTTTTAAGATCAACTTGACATCCCCCAGTGCTAGTAAGGAGGGTCCAGCAAGGTGGGTCCAGATGCAGACACTCCCTTCTGCTAAGTTCTGCTAAGCAAGGCGCCACATTCTTTCTATTGACACCTAAGGAGCAAACCAAAGGCTGGACCCAACCAGAATTTCCCACGCACCTGTCCTAGGTTTGGGGGAAGGGAGAGGATGACCAATTGAAGGGAGAACATCCTATAAAAAGGACAAAACTAACTGCTTCTTGAGCTCTGGCCCATTCTTCCACCCTGGGAGAAGTTTCCTCTTTTCCCTACACTCTGCTTTCTATTATTAAAATAAAATCTCTACCATGCTTGCCTCGTGTCCCTTGGTTTTGTTCTTCATCTCCAGGGGACACAAACCCGACTTCCACCAAACCGGCATCGATACCAGTTATAGCTTTTGGTTATTCTAAAAAAGTCAAATTTTACTAATTACAAGGAAGGAAGACGGAATTTGATTTTGTCAATGACCTTCATTTATCATTCTTTGTGTTTATTTGCAGAATGATTTTGTCCTGTTATCAGGAGTCATGCTGGAAAAGGGTTCATCAGACTGCACAGCTCTGCCCTCTCCGTTGTGAAACTCCCACTAACCAATTCATAGGCAGCAACAGGGCACAGGAGAGGACACACAGCCTCGGTTTCCTCACCTAAAAATGGGGCTAAACCTGATCTCATAAGATTTTTATGAGGGACCAGGTGTGTTGGTACAGGCCTATAATCCCAGCAGCTTGGGAAACTGAGTCAGGAGGATTGTAAGTTCAAAGCCAGCCTCAGCAATTTAGTGAGGTTCTAAGCAACTCAGTGCGACCTGTCTCAAAATAAAACATAAAAAGAACTAGGGATGTGGGGTTTAAGTATCCCTGGTTCACTTACTGGTGCCAAAATACATTAGTTAATTTAAAGAAGATTTTTATGATGGTTATACACTATGATTAGCAACCAACACACACTATTTGCTTGTTAAACACCAAAAACTTTTCTTATCAAAGACCACAAAGACATCTTCCTCTAAATTCTGAAACCGTTTACTTTCTACATAACTCATGTAGCTATTACTATCTCCCACCTTGGACATTCAGAACATTTCATATTTCCTCCTTATCAAGCCACGTCGTTTATCTTCTCTAAGGGAGGTAGTATGTGCACAGGACTGAGCACAACAGTTGGCAGATGCATTTGGTGCTTAATAAGTGAAAGTCACAAATAATCTTATTCTCTCACATATGGCCAAGCCAAAGCGCCTTCCATAAACCCTGTGTTCAATACATATTTGCTGATTTATTGTACAAAACAAACCAGATATGAATTCCAGCTGTTACAGAGACGGACAGCCCAAAAATGAAAATCTTTAGCTGCATGGTATCTCCAACCCAATAAGTTTTGAAGAATCACAGCAACTGAAGGAGTTGCCTGAAGACAGAAACCAGGAACAGTTCCTTATTTTTTCAAGTAAATATAAAGAACATTAATTTTGTGAGCCAGAGACTGATAGACTCATTATCAACGTGGTTAATTTTGGTCCAAGATACCAGTGTGGATGATGAACATGTAAATAAACAGTGTAAGGAAATGAACAGATGACCCACGCGGGATTGATGGGCGGATCTGGCATTGGTGATGGAGCTATTCCAGTAGAGTAAAGGAAGGGGACTCCAGTGAGGGACGAGAAGAGGCAAAGGGGAGGTACTCCAGAATGAAACTGACCAAATTATGTTATGTGCATGTAGGAATATGTCACAACAAATTTCACTATTAAATATAATTTTAATGCATTCATAAAGTTAATTGAAAAAAGAAATGGTTCTCTTATGAAACAGATCTGTTTAGGATTATCCAAGGCCATGACTGGAGATGGAGCTGAGGTCAGAAGAGCCCACACTGGATTCCAGGAATAGTGGAGGAACTTTAGAGTGGATCCTACCCTTTTTCTGAATTTTGGAATAACAAGGAGCCAGGTATGAAGAACTATTTACCTGATGACAATGCCAGGTTTAATGTAAAGAAGTAAATAAATATAATCCCTGGAGGAACTTAAACTAGAATGACAAGAAGCAGCAGGTGAGAAATTGAGCTGCATAGCATAGCACAATGTTATGTAAATTGGAGCCTGTTCCATCGGGAGTGCCAGTAATTAGGTAAATTCAAATTGGGGTTCATACATTAGACAGAAAATTTGATCAGCATGAGCTACACGAACTCTCTGAACCTTTCTAAGCCTTATATGTTACAATCTAAGTGAGAAGATAGCTCAGACTGTTCCACACAAATTTATAAACAAGGCTTTGTTGAAATTAAATTTGCTCCCATTTAATATAAAAGGAAACAGATGGAGATGTTGAGGCCATAAGAGGCTCAAAGTCAGCCAATTGTGAAGACCAAAAATGAGAACCAGGACAAATGGTTGTTGAGAAGACAATCAGACAGAAGAAAAACTCAATTCTCACTTAGATAATAAGGAGAATCATGAAAAGCCACAGACGTCACATCGCTAAGAAGCAGGGGATGCCTGTAATTTTTCTTCAGCTCTATAAACACATATTGTTCAGCCATTTCCCTTTAAAGATATTGGACCTGAATAGTGTTTCTCAAACTGAGATTATGAAATTTAAGATCTCCCCTAAAGCTTTGAAGCAAAGAAGAAAGCAGGAAATAATAATAGAATGTGAGTTCTTTGGCCTCAGTTATATGTGTTTAGATATATAACTTATGCTTATGTAGATGCAAAAGCATTTAGATTATATTTTTTTACTATATATCAAGTCTTTGAAAGTTTTAAGAACTACAGCAGATAAACCAGCTTGTGCATTTCTGATTAAAAATTAGCCAAAGAGGGGCTGGAGCGGTGGCTCTGCGGTTACAGAGCTTGCCTGGCATGCACAAGTACACGGGTTCAAACCCCAGCACCACAAACAAGGCAAAGTCTCGGAGCAACAAAAGCCACATGAAAAACTAAATAAAAATTGATTCTCTCTTCCACTCTTTCTCTCTCTTTCTCTCACTGTCCCTCTCTCTTTAAATATATATAAAATAATTAGCCAAAGTGAATGGAGTCAGGAGCTTCCTCAGGACTAGTATAACCCATGAAGCCTCAGCAGAAACAAAGGACCCTGTGACTGCTAAGCCACATTCCTTTCTTTTTTTTTTTAAATTTTCTATTTTGAGCAACCTTACAAGATTTTAACAAAAAAATATAAAATGTGTATAAAATATGCATATATTCTGGATATTGCAATTATCCCCAGGAGTGCCCCCCCAATTACCCTCCCTTATCCCTCCCTTCCCCTTCCCATTATAACTCTAAAATAAGTATTAGATTGTAAAGCATTACATCTTATCTGGATTTAACTGATGCTACTAGACCAACTTTCTCATTGTCCAGGGTCTAGACCCCACCTCCACAGATGAGTGGAGACAATCGACCCTTAGATCTCTGGGTTAAGCTGATTTTACTCATCATGATCTCTTCCATAACCATCCATGTACCCTTGAAGGCTGCAATATCATAGTTTCTAATTGCTGTGTAATATTCCATGGTATAAATGTACCACAGTTTTTGAATCCATTCTTCCAGTGATGGACACCGGGGTTGTTTCCATAACCTAGCAATAGTAAATTGTGCTGCTATGAACATCGATATTACTGTGTCACTGTAATGTGCTGATTCTAAATCCCCTGGAAAGATTCCCAGGAGTGGAATAGCAGGGTCGTATGGTGGAGTCATCCCTAATTTTTTAAGGATTCTCCATACTGCTTTCCAGAGGGGCTGTACCAGTTTGCAGCTCCACCAACAGTGTGTTAGTGAGCCACATTCCTTTCAATCTTGCATTCATACTTTACTGTATTGCCTAGTAATAACAATTACTTTTTCTCATTATAGTGGAGTAGTGTTTTTGTTTGATTGTTTTTTTTGGGTTTTTTTTCAGGGCTGAGGACCAAACTCGGGGCCTTGTGCATGCTAGGCGAGCGCTCTGCCACTGAGCTAAATCCGCAGCCCGTGGAGTAGTGTTTAAGACTGTTCTCTATAGCATCATGATATTCACAGTTCACATAGCAGAAAAAAAAATTGTGGTCCTGGTTCTCATTTCTGGTCCTGACAATGGGTTCACTTTGAGCCTCTTCTGGCCTCAATATCTTCATCTGCTTCCTTTTATATAAAATGGGAGTATCAAAAGAACAGATGGTTGAAGACCTCTGTTTTAAAAGTCTATTGTTTTGGCTCAGTGGAAAGATAGATAATTTTTTTCTCTCACTCCTTCTTTGGGTGGTTGGAGCACACAGTGAGGAGGAAAACATCACCGTGCACCTTGCAGAAATGAACCCGACCTGTGGCCAAAATGCTTTCTTTGCTAGGATGAATTGCTGGCTGAACGTTGGCCTATAAACCCCAACCTAACAATCCCCAAGCCACACCCTCTATCAACTGTCAGTCAAAATCACCTTCCCCACACTCAAAGGGCTTTTCTCTCTTGATGCCATCCTCTATGCATCTTACATACACGTAGGTATGGAAATCACGTCACAGAAACTCCTATTTCCAGTGGCTGTCTGGGCCACTGTTTGAGAATCCATGCATGATTTTCTCTGGTCTAATCACTCAAATAATCTCACAGAGCAAGAAAGGCTCAGTTTGGCAAGAACAGGGCTACAACCTCCAAAAAGAACAAAAGCAGCTTGTGACTAGCTGGGGTGACTCAGATGCTGGCTCCGTGCTGCCCAAGTCACAGTTTCTCCACTCTCCACACCATCAGAGGTGCCCTGCTGACAGAGGTGGCCACCTGCCAGGCTGCCAGATCCTTGGCAAGCAGTGAGGGAATTATGCTCGTCTGCAGTCTGCAGATTTTGTGCCCTGACGCAGGGAACACCTCCAGACAGAAAAATCATAACTGGATCACAATCAAAGCAATGACCATCTAGACAGTGGCTATGAAATGCAAAGCAGTTTACAGTTGAGCCTTGCAATCTTGCTCTTCCTTACTGCCCAAAGAGCAATCGAACAGGAGGAAGAGACAGGAAGTGCAGCAGCTGCCCAAAGAGCAATCGAATGGGAGGAATAGAACGGAAGTGCAGCAGGTGTTCAGGGACAGAGGTTTCTATGGATTGGGGTGATCAAGAAAACCTACATGCATGAGACAGGAGTTAGGCTGAGCCTTGAACTAAGAATAAGATGCATGTGAGACAAGGGAGGAAAGGACATTTTCAATGAGTGGAAAGACAATGTGTATGAAAGATCAGAGGCAGAGAATGCATAAGGCCTCCCAGCATAAATCAAAGATGAGTGTGAGAAGCTGTCTTTGTAACCTTTATTTACATCCCAAATTTTATAAAAGGCGTGAAGCCCACCCCTCCCACAAAAATTGACTGAGTCACAGAGCAGACAGGCCAATAGTTCACTCTCCTAGACCTACATTCTAGAAGTTGTGTCTTAGACCACACCTTATCTCCTGACTCTTTTGCCTGTTATTTCTTCAAGGTTAATATTTTACTCCAACTTCCCACAAACTTTTCATCTGCTTCTGGAATGAGATATCTTGATCAATGAATTAAACTAGGTGTAATCAATCAAAGGAGTTTTATTATTTTGTTACATAATACTTTTAGAGCCATAGATGGTAGAAGAGAAGGCAAAGTAGGGAATCTCTATTTTAATGAGACTTTAGTGGGAAAGGCAAAGCTCTGGCCTATGAAGCTATTAAATAAGTATTTCATCATATTATAGGAAGATTTAGCTATACACAGTGTTTTAATTTGAAGTTCAGAGAGAGTTGTATGGTCCATACAGGGATATGTGAGTCACATGGCAACATGATTTGTGACTCTTCTCAGGACTACCACTAGCTGTCGCCCAGTCTGGGCACTGCACACATATACAAAGCACCAAATCTGTGTACAAAGTGAGCTCTCTGCTTACCACAATGCATAGGTGACGCCACATCCACCTGGAGTGAGGGAACACTGCTAATTTTTCACACTGAAAGGGACTTCCTAATTCATCCATCTAAGGGGGACATCTTTTTTCATTAACTCCAAAGCCTCTAGGAGGTGAGTTGGGGTTCTGACCCTCTTCTATCATGCAAGCCAATGTGGCTGCTGATAAACATGTTGCACACTGCTCAGTTTTCTCAATGCAGGGACAGATAAACAAGATCTTGAAGAATAGATGGGGTAGAATGAATTTAGGTCCATTGCTTCAGACTTTATCATCATCAAAGCACCATGATCAAGCTCCGTGTCACTGTCCCCTTCTCAGGGGAGTTCGCGTGAGGGAAGTGGCCCAGCTTACCTCGTTCTCCTGGGGCCCCTGGCACACCTGCATTTCCTGGGAAGCCTGGTGCACCTGGAGGTCCTTGCTCTCCAGGGGTTCCAGGTGAGCCTGGTCTTCCAGGCTCCCCTGGAGGTCCCTGGACGGTCCTGATGGATGAGGCCTGGCTGGGGATCTGGTTGAGGATGGCTGTGTACCTGGCCATGTGACCTGAGGTAGGAAGCATGAAAAGAGCACTCAATGAACGGTCACAAAAAGAAAGGGGGGAGCGGGGTACTATTCAAGAAGGCTCCGTACAGTTGTTAATACCCACCAAGGGGAAAAACACCACACCCTCTGAAATATGTTCATTTCCAACTTCGGAATTTTTACATTTTACTTTAGATGATATTAATGGCTGGATTGTACTCGAATCACATCTCATGTGTTTGGAATTCCAGAGCTCACGTCAGCATCGCAACACGCATCACTGAGCAGAAGTCATAAATTTTATCTTCACCCCAACGTTTATCTGACCCCTAAAACCTCTCTTTTTCTCCTGCAATTTCCCCCACATTATTTGTCTTTTTTCCAGCCCACAAAGCCTGCCCCACCCGCTTGCTCACAAATCCCCAGACAAGCCTTCTGTCTCAGCTCATCTCTTAGCTGCCAGGCTTTTTTTTTGTTTTCAGGAAACTTTACTTGGGTCCCAGCTGCAAAACCTCCCACTAGCTTTTTGTAATAAAAATCTGGTACTCTCTCCCATAATTTCTTAACCCAGCTGTGCTTGGAAGAATGCATTTTAATTAATTAGAAGAACAGACTTGCAAAATACTTGATTCCAGAAGGGATCTCTTCTCTAGCATCATCAGGAGATGAGATTTTTGAGGTGACTTACAACCTTTTCAAGTATTTTAAAGCTAAATAAAAAATAGAAACCACTTTTTGAGGAAGTACTTCTAAAACATTTCAATGTGGTCGTAAAAGTGTTGGACTGTGATGAAACTAGGGGCCCTCTCCTGGAGACTTGGGGGTCATCTGTAAGCGTCCCCCTGGCAGCAGGTAAGCCACGTTCACGTTCCTTTCTCAGCTTCCTCCTCTGACAAGGGGCTTTCCTTTATCACATCCCCAGCTGTTGTCACTTTGGCCTCACACAGTTTCCCAAGTAAGCTTTCTTAGCATAATTCCTCTGATTAATGGAGAGTGAAAGAGCAGATGACAGATCTTGTAAGGAGTTATACACTAACTGATAAATCAAGCTCTGAGCAGGAGCCTAAGGAATAAAATAAGGAATCCAGAGGAAGACCAAAGCCATGTTTAGGAGGATGGCTGAGCTGTCATAAATGCAAACTCTGAGTAGGTTGCGTACAATCTCATCGATTTCCAAGCTGCACTGACAGGCAGGCTCTCTCTGTTTTGTAGACTTGTTGAAGTTTCCTTGTCTAAACTCCCTGACTCTACTTCCTAGAAGTCATTCACAAGAAACTGAGAATTCCTAAGGGAGAAGAAACAATTATGAACCCTCTGTTTTTAAATAATTATATATCATCCAAGGTTTCATTCAATTGTGGAATAAGGCAGCAAATGTGGTGAAATTTTCTTCATGTGGTGGTCAGCAAGTCGCGTGAAGTTTTCTCACAATAATGGTCTACCATTTACACTGTATATTTAAAATGAGAAATCCACAAAATAAGGCAGGAGACCGGTTGGCTTTAGATGCACTCTACTTCAAAAGAGACTCACATTCTATTTCCCTTTTCTATGTTATTGTTTTTTAAGATCCTATTTTGGCATAAAACTAAAACAGTGTCATTTAATTGTAAGTCCTCTCTCCTATATACATTTAGTTTGGACACTATAATATAGAATTAAATTAAATTAACATATATCTTCAGACTCTGTCTGAAGATAGTAACTTTTGTCCTTGATTTGCCCTTATTTTTTTGTCTTAATGAAAACTTTTCTAAACCCATGTAGATTCTCTCCATGCCTCCACCAGGGAAAGATCTCAAGACTACAGGGGAATTTTTTGACATTTGCAGGGCTCCCCTGGCCTAATTCCCTTACTTTCCTGGATTAAAATAATTATAACCCTGAATTTGATAAGGTAGCCACTCTGCTAACGTCAGCCCTAGAGAGTGAGGGTACTCTGGCGGGGGGGCGGTTAGAGGGCAGAGTTAGGCTACAGCTGGGGGAAGGAGGGAGATTGGATGGAACATTCTGTCTTTACTTGAAAAGTCCAACCTTGTAAACCTCTGGTTAGATTATTGAGATAATACACCCTGTCAATTAGCCAGGGCAAACATGTGAAATAAAATGTTGTGCCTTCAGGCTGGAGCGGAGACTTGGCGGTTGTAGTACTTGCCTGGCAAGCGCACGTACATGGGTTCAAACCCCAGCACCCATGTGCACAGCTGAGTGTCAGAGCAACAAAAGCCATTTAAAAAACTCAATAACAAAATTGATTCTCTCTCTCTCACTGTCCTCTCTTTTAAAAAATGTAGTGCTGTCAAAAAAAGTACAAATTTAAAATGAAGAAAAAATGGTGTTATATCAAATGTGTTCCAGTATAATCTATGGCACAAATCCCAATGTCACATCAGCCCTATCACTCTGTGAGTGTGTGTGCGTGTGTATGTGTGTGTGTGTTTTGGCATAAAGTCTAAGAAATAAAGGGAAGGACCTTAGGCTAACAGAAAGATAATAGATATAAAATGGACAAGAAAGAGATACTGATGTAAATTTTATGAATTAATAGAAATCAACACCATCCATGAATCATCTTTTAAAAGGCAGCCTCTGAAGACACAGTCTGGGAGCTTTCCAGTGCTGACATTTGAGAAGAAACCTATCCATTTGTCCAGGAAGAAAGGAACACAGATGTGATCTGTCAGTCACGTTAAATCTACAGGTCTTGGACTGATGACTTAGAAGTTTGGTTCCTGCGCTATAGATGCAGAGTCGAGGGCAGTCTGTAAGGAGCTCTTAGGTGGACCGGTAGTGGTCATCTGTAACGCTTACCGAGTCTGCACCAGGATAAAGCTTTAAAGGGCTTCTCCTGGGTCTCACTTGTGGGAAAGGCAAGCTCTGCACGGGGAGCAAGGTCACCCCCCAGTAACTACGATGCACTTACTCTGGATGAGCTGTTCACACACTTGTCGTGCCACGGCCCTCACCATGGCTTGAGACTGCAGGTCACCCTGGATGGGAAAAAAAAGCACACTCTCAAGCACAGCCACATGCACGCTCGGCCAGGGTATGGCTGACTTGACCCATTGTTCCCACCAGGGCTCTTGGGCTCAAAGCAACAGGACAGAGTGACTCCCGTGGTGCACTCAGAGGAGGAGGCTATGCGCACTCAGGGTTCAAGGTTCCCGAGAGTCTTTATTAGATTAAAAAGCTCAACTGAGCATTTTTGGTCCCAGATTCCAAAAAATTTAATCATTTTGAAGCAAGTTTATATATGTTTAATCCCTTATTTATATTATGTTAGAGCTTATGAAATATAGCACTTTCTCGAGTAGTGGCTCCTTTGATGCTTATAACAACTCAGAGGAAGATGATAAATCCATTTCATAGCTGCCCAGGGTTAAACACATTGCCCAAGTTTCATGGAGGTAGTTGGAAGAACCCAAGGCCAGTGCTGTTTCCATTACAGTCAACACAATTCTACCAGCAACTGCCCAATTTCTGAAAGTCCCCTAAATGAAATTGATTAAATTTGGGGACCAGTTCTTTGATTCTATGCCTGCTATTATCTTCCTGGATACCAATGTTGAACAATCAGGATACGGGAGCTCAAAGCTATTATTAATTGGCATATATGTAAAACTATGTCTTTTGAAGCTCTTTTATATCATTATATAATTTCCTTATCAAATCCATTTTGTGAGTTAAATGAGTTTGATATTCCTCATTTTATCTTAAAGAGTGGAGCCTAAGGTCCTTGAGCTTGATAGTAGCAAAAAGGCCACCAATAATGAGCTCTCCTGACCTCCAGTCTCCAGGGCTGTTCCACTGGGGAATGTGGTAACTGAGGATCAGGGAAGAAGGAGGGAGAGGCACTGGCAGAATAGCAGTGAGTTAGCACGAAGAGAAATGCCAGCCTTTCACAGGCTCAGGGAATGGCTTGTTCAACAGCTACCACCCCAAACAGCCACAGAGACTTACCCGTTCTCCTCTCTCCCCCTTTGCTCCAGGAAGACCCTATAAAAGAAAAAAAATAGTCAAGTTTCTTATGGTGCTGCCTTTAGCTAAAAATAATGATAGCGAACCTTTTGTTATTTGACTAAGATATTTTCCTTAGCTTTGGCAAAATAGTTATACAACAAGACTAAAACAGACAGCAACCTGTAATTCCACCAAACATTACCAACCCCTTTAGCTCCTCCCCAACACCAGCCTCTTTAGCTCCAGCAGAGACATGGTATTTTTGGCTATAAAATTGGAGTCACTCAACAATAATGTTTTATAATCTACATACTCACCGAAAAGGTCCTTCTCATTGTTCTAGACACCACATTTAGGTATTAAACTGATGTCTCATAAATATTTTTGGGAATCTCTTATTTCTAAATAGTTAAATTGTTTCAATTTTTAAAGGAGCATCTCCAAAGAGAAAGGAAAAGTTTTCCTGTCAACCTATGAGTTCCAGTTCATGGTCATATTAGGACATCCCATAGCTTCTCTCTCTCTCTCTTTTTTTATTCTGTCCAGCATGTTGGCACATGATTCTCCCGAATTCCCCACAATACAGGTGCTCGTATGTACAAGTTCTCAGCTGAATTATTATTTAATAATGCAGCTAAGCTACTCTTTGACTCAAGAAATTTTACAGTTTTTTATAAAAAGTTACTGAAAGATATCATTTTCAGTGTTACTGCAATAAAGTTACACTTAAAATGCAAAGCAGGTGTCTTCAGAAGGCTATCATTTTTTTTTCATTATTTGGAAATAAGAAACACAAGAAATAGAAATTGATGAAAAATACAAAGTGTGTACTTGGAAGAAAAGGAGCCCGACCTCTGCAGAGAAAGCACACATGTGAACTCCACAGGGCAGTCTGTGCCTGGCTGTGACTTTCCAGCCCCAGCTCCCAAGACTGCCTGAAACATGGGCAGGAGCTCAAAAACCCGGGTCACTCAGTGAACGAATGCTTGAATTTCACTTTAGGTCTGCATAACTAGCCAGTGTATGCTTTGTTTCAACTTGATTGAAAAACAGACAGAAGGAAAATATTTAAGACACACTGCAGTAGGTTTCTAGCATTCTAGAATAAGTGTTGATTCTGTTTTTAAAAAAATCACTTAATTTCCATTAGGAAAATACTTTTACAAAAATGAGTTGTACATAGAACCTACCTCATACCAGCTCAACTTCTTTCTTTGGAAATAAATGTATTGGTTGTGTCCTCTTCCATTATGCCCTAGGTTTTCACAAATGCTAAGTCCCCAAAGAGATAGCCACTACTTATAGGTCCAGATGGAGATAAGACCTACTTATGTCTCCACTAAGTAAATCCTTAATGGAAGTAGCTTTTCAAGCACCAAAAGCAAAACAAAACAGAAAAATCAGCATATAAAAACAAGCAAGCATTCTGCATTTTAATATATTAACGCATTGTACATTTGAGTAATTAATGTTGAAGTTGCTTTTACCACTTGCAAGGACTGTTTTCGGGTGCTTTTGACATGTTAACGTAGATAACCCTGACTACTGCCTTTAAGACTTTTCCCTTAGTCCTTGAAATGCTCCTGTGAGACTAACTCGCCCATTCCTTATAACGATCACATGAAAGAGTATTTCCATTTGAAAGATTAGGGAAAAATGCAATGTGAGCCTCAATCTCCTGCCTGAGATCACACAAAGCCCAGATTGTGGGCTCCAAAATCCATTCACTTCAAGCACAAGCTGTGCCGTTCTGGATGGAGATGCTCATCAGCACATCTGCTAGCCAGTATCTTCCATTCCAGTGAAGGTAATATTTTCCTAATTAAAACAACAACAGAGAAACAAGCAACTGTGCACCAAAACTAATTATAGTAAATACAGAATTAGGTTTCAATTTGAATCATTTTTATTTTAAAGAGAGAAGGACAGAGAGAGAGAGAGAGAGAGAGACAGAGAGAATTATTTTTTACTGAGTTTTTCACATGGCTTTCGTTGCTCTGACACTTAGTTGTGTACGTGGGTGCTGGGGTTTGAACCTGTGTACTTGCGCATGCCAGGCAAGCGCCATAACTGCCGAGCCAACCACTCCAGCCCCAACTTGAGCCATTTTTAAAATTCATTTCACCTTGAATGTTTTTATTATCACATCAATGTAACTTTTTGGTATTTCCATCGCTATCATTTATTACGTTGGCTTATTTGAAAATGTTTCAAATTTACAGGAAGAAATCGCAGTGCCACACTGACTAGTAAGATCAATGGGCAGCACTAGCTATTGGCGCTTTCTCGAGGTAGAGATGGATGTGTTTAATTGGGCCTGAAATTCCTCAAGCTCAGTCTCATGATGCTTGTTATTTAATAGCTAAAGGACACAGTAGGCAGTCTCAATGAAAGATCTTTTTATTGAAATATCGGTACAGCAAGAAATTATTTTTTATTCCAACTTCTCTGACATCTTTCCTTTGATTTTTGCAAAGTAAAACAAAAACAAAATAAAAATTCCTGAGCAAGTGAAGGCCCATAATTCCACCAAGGTATGCTTTGAGGGAAAACACACAGTCCCTGTAGATGTAGGCAGGAAAAAGTGCCACATTTTCCTTTAATTTCAGGAACACTTGAAATGTAAAGAAAAGAAAATACAGTAGCTACATTCATAGAGTCACAAAATTTTAGTGCTAAAAGGAAGAGAAATGACCTCATGGTCCAAATCCCACATATTAAAGACGCCTGCTAAACAAAAACAAAACCTCCTTGGCTGGCTGCAAAGCTCTTCATTGAACTGACCCCTCATGCGTAAGAATAATCTAACAGTCCCTGAACATCAGCCTCACTAGAACACAAGTGCTCTCTCTCACTCTCCCTCCATGCGTCCTGATGAATTAAGTACTCTCTGCATCAGACATTGAGCTGAGGTGTAGAAATATACACATAACATGATATAATTCCTATCCTCAAGGAGTTCTTACTGTCTTGGAGAGACAGGGATCAAGAGTTGGAGGAGACACCCAACAGCCTGCAGAGAGGAGGGTGGCTTCCCACAGGGGGCTTACACACAGGGGATGCACACACACACTTAAAGACAGAGAAGCCTGGTGCTCACAAGGTGCTACCAGGAGAGCACCCCAGACAGGGAAGGCATCCCCAAAGGTGAAGAGGTATGGGACATGATGGAGTATATTTGGAGAGCTTTAAATAATTGGGTGTGAGTCAATTCCAAGTGAAGGGGCGATGACAAGACCTAAGTGGGAGAAGACAGCAAGGGCCACAGAGAAGGCCATGTACACTACACTAAACACGTGGGACCTGACCTCTGAGGACACGGGTCCAGCAAGGAGCGTCGAGCCAGGGACTGATTCATCAGAGTTGTACTAAATATGTCTCAGTCGGGTCTGTAATCCCAGCAACTTGGAAGGCTGAGACAGGAGGATCACAAGTTCAAAGCCAGCTTCAGCAACTTAGCGAGTCCCTAAGCAACTTAGCAAGACCCTGTCTCAAAAAATAGAAAGGGCTGGGGATGTGGCTCAGTGGTTGCGCACCCCTGGGTTCAATTCCTGGTCCCAAAGGAAAGGAAAAGAAAAAAGATGTCCCAGCAGCTGGGGAATGGACCAGGCCAGGGCTGGGGCCTGTTAAACCTTCCTGCGATGGTCTTGGTGGGGAGTGAGAAGGGCCTGGAATAAAACCATGGTAGCTGTTAACAAAGATAAAGAGTCAAAAAATAATAAAAGGCACAAAGGATGGGGGCACCCCGTGTTTGCTTTGGGTTTCACTGTCATCACTACCTGTGTCTGCCATCTTCTTGTCTTTGAGGGTGGGGATTTCACTCATATTTCAAGATCCCACTGAAGGGACTGCTTCCTTCTGAAGCCCTTTCATCCTCCCTCCAGCCAAGGGTTTTCTCTTCTTCCCTCTCCCTTCTCTCCTTTCTCTCTTTTGATGGCCCTTTCATAGAAAACTCCCTGTTTTTTCTTTAAGGCACTTTGTACTTTCTATCTTGTATTTTAGCTCCTTATATAAAAACATCGCTCCCTCTAGACTGACTTCCCATGACTTTTTTCCATGTGGAAAAGTCTTGATCATACCCCCTATGACTCCTATGCACCATTAATCCTGTACATTTTGTCCCTCCTTATCACATATTTTAAATGAATTAATGATAAGGACCCTTCTGTCATCACCCTCATCCGGGCATCTGCCCCACTGAAGCCAGTGCTTAAAACTCAGCAACAGTAATGGACATCTGCCCTGGGGAGCCAGCAGCTGGAGGAGGAGTGCAGGGAAGCAAACGTTTCTGGCACCAACTGTAGGAAGCACGTTGCTCATTTCTGTGGTACAGTCTGTTCCTCTTGGTCTCTTGCCCTCGCCTTCCTAGACAGACATTCATGGGAAATCAATCAAGGACTCAGCACAGTGACATGAAGCCTGCTTTAACAATGTGCCAGCCTGGCAGCCAGCAGGCATGCGAGCACTGGCAGCCCCAGGCCAGGGGAAAGCCTGGCTGCACGGTTCAGAGAGCGACTTGCTCCGGACGGGAAATCGCCAAGCCCACTGTGATCCTCACCCAGTATCTATAGACCAAATGGCTTCTGCCGCTGACAAAAGTGCTGATGAGATTCAGGACTCCCAAGGGCCCTTTTCTACTGATTTATAACAAAAATACCATTAGCAAATGTTTTATTAATGAGAAAAAAAATTATTATTATTTTTGCAGTACTAGGTATTGAAACCAGAGACACTCTACCGCTGAGCTACACCCCCAGCAGCTTTTCATTTTTTATTTTGAGACAGGGTCTCACTAGGTTTCCCAGGCTGTCCTCCAATTTGTGATCCTCCTGTCTCAGTCTTCCAAGTAGTTGGGGTCACAGGTATGTGCCACTATGCCCAGCCAGGTATTTCTGTATTCCCCATATTTTATGTCTAATTCTGAGCCACAAAAGGCCAGGTGGGTTCATGAGTTGGTGTTACACGTATCAACATATTCCAGGTCTTCCTCTAGCACTCCACACCCCACTTAAACTCTCCCAAAGCTCCAAGTTCCTGTTCCTCCTTCCTTGGCCCTGTCCTGTTCAATCCCTCTTGCATCAGAATCTTTGCTACCTTGGGCTAAGGGAAATTAGTTCTAGGAGAATCCAGTAAGAACAAGACCTCCTCATGCACAAATGTGCCTGCTTACTGTGTACCCAATTTAAAGTGGTGCTTTGGTATTTTCTTTCTGTACTTCAAGATGCCTAGAGGCCTTTGGCTAGCCTAACGTTTCCCACACCTTTTTCCGACTACACGTGTACTGGCTCCGACACTTCTTTGACCAGAATCCCTTGGTCCCTAAGCCCTACTGATGTATTCCGGAACTCTAACTTCCAGTAACAGTTTGGGAAGCAGACTGAAGCATAAAGTAGGTTTATAATTCTGTTTTCTGAAAATGAATAGCCTACAATCAAATGGAAAGATAGCAGAGACAGGAATGTGTGTGTGTGTTTGTGTATGTGTGTGTGTGTTTGCAAGTGCTCACATGTGGATATCAGTGTGTTTCCATGTACAGGATCATGCTTGATAAAATTTTTAGATTTAAAAAATAACATGTCTGAAGATAAAGCAATCAAATTTTCTTCTGTGATCTGATACTAGTTTTAGTTGAAAAAATTATTTGGGACAGGGCCCAGAGAAGTTGATAAGTGGTTAGAGCAATTCCTAACATGTGCAAAGACCCAGGTTCAAGCCTTAGCACCACACATACAACTAAGCATTGGAGAAATAAATACCAGATGAAAAAAGCAAATAAAATTGATTCCTCTTTTTACAAAACTGCTTTGGACAATGACAGTGTAGTTGGAATAGGTATCCTGCTTTGGAAAGTGAATGCTAAGGACAACACTTATTTGCATGTGCAAGTTAAGATGTGTCTGCTGAAATCCAGGTGTATTTTTATGTGCATGCCTTGTGTGTGTTTGAGTATGTTCTGTGTGACTCGTAGCCTGCAAAGGCCCCTGAAGATGAAACAGTTTTGTTGAAATGAATAAACACTAACAAGACTAGCTGAGTAGAGAGGGAAAAAGGTAGCTTCTGAAAGAGCGCCAGCATTTCTGTTAGGTCTTGAGTATCATGGCAGGCAGGAAAAGGCTTCCAGAATGTTCACACCTAATCCCCAAGCCTGCGAACGTGTCACTGTATGTAGCAAGGGGATTTTGCAAGTGGGATTCAGCTAAGGATTTGAGAATTATCTGGGAGATTATTTTAAGATTATCTGGGTAGGTTGAATGCAATCATGTGGGTGTTTAAAAGCAAGAACCTCTCTGTGCTCAGAGAGAGATTTGACTATAGAGAATAGGTCAGAGAGATGCAGCTCTGTGGGTTTTGAAGCAGGAAGTGGGCCTCAAGTCAATGAATGTGGGCAGTGTTGAGAAGCTGGAAAGTCAAGGAATTAGATTCTTCTCTAAAGCCTCCAGAAAGGACCCAGCAGCACCTTCCTTTTAATCCAGGGAGACCAAGGCCAGATTTCTGACATATAGACCAGTAAATCTCCATTGTTCTAAGCCACTGAGATTGTGATAATCCATTAAAAAGCAATAGAAACTGAACTCCTTACCCTTTCTATCCTCATCCACCAGATTTCACCATGCCACACCTCTCAGCACGTTTATTTCAATTGCTTTAGTTTATGGACATGGACTTAGTACGACTCAGATATCAGATTGCTAATATGTACACCTAAAAGGAACTACTTGCATGTCACAGAAGATGTGAAGTGTATTTTTGGAGGTCTCATAATGCAAATACCTCATTTACAGATGAGGAAACAGGCCCAGATGTGTTCACGGGTTCCCCCCATCTGCCTCACACTAATTACATTTACACCATTGATCATTTATGTAAACGTGTTTTAATGAAAAACTTGGCCTTTCTGGTAGAAGTTAGCAAGGCAAAATCTATCTCTGCTTTTATTGAACTTTGAATTCCTGGAGCTTTGTACTTTTACCCAAGGACTCCAGGGTTTGATTAACACCTAGTTATTGTGCCCAATCCTTGCAAGGATAATGTTGAGCTAACTCAGGCAAATACAGAACTGTAAGCAATGGAAACATAAGCAAAGCGTGTTTGATTATTCCACTAGGACAGGTTGAGTTTGGCCATGACATACACACAACCTGATCTTAAATCTTTATTCCAGAAGCTTCTCCAGTTTCATTTATGAAATTCCATAGAGTCTAATACTGAATAAATGTTTCTGACCAGTGGAGATGCTGGTAAAGTTAAACATATAAAGAACGTGCTGACAGGACACATGTCCTGACCAGCTACTGCGCTATACTCACAGGTGGCCCCAAGGCGCCTTGCGGTCCCATGCTGCCTGTGATCCCTGGGACTCCTGGGGCTCCAGGAATGCCCTAATAGAGATGCAGGAAAATGAAACAAAGGTGAGGACTCAAACATTCTCATCCATAACATCCATCAAGCAAGAGTAACAAATGCATGACAGCTCCTTACCCCTCATCACCAAGGAGGCTCATTCCTATTCCCAACTGCCAAAGACGGGAAGATGTTGATTAAGTCTCTATACCATTAGCCAGATAGGATTCATTCACATTCATGCCTTACCTGTGCCTAATAGAAGCCAAATCAATACAGGTGGCAAAGTGGTTCAGAGATAGAATAATCAAGTCATATGGATTATTATTATTAATTATTATTATTTATTGTTTACGAGGGATTGAACCCAGAGGAGCTTAACCACTGAGCCACATCTTCAGCACTTTTTGTCTTTTGAGACAGGGTCTTGTTAAGTTGCTTAGGGCCTCACTAAGTTGCTGAGGCTGGCTTTGAACTTGGATCCTCCTGCCTCACAGCCTTCGGAGCTGCTGGAATTATAGGCATGTGCCACAGCACCTGGATGGATATATTATTTTTAAAGGATACTTTAGTTGGGAGCTCCAGACCAAAGGACAGGTTGTTACACCATAGCAAAGATAATTGCCGAGTGAAAGATCCGGTAGGAAAAAAAAATTCTCCCAAGAAATGAAATATTTTACAGAACAGTACATCCCAGTAGTCTCTGAAAATACTTACAATTGGCCCTGGTGGTCCTGGAGGGCCTGAGGAACCATCCTTTCCAGGAAATCCCTGGGGGGGGGAAACACACATTGTGTGAACTAACTGGGCGCTTTGCATGACTTTGAGAATAGGCTCGCCTATTCTTTTTAATATCTGGGGCATGGGCCCTGCAAGTCTTGCTGCTTGCTCTGGACCACGAAAGATTCACTGTTTTCAAACTCTTCATGGAAATTGTACTTGGCAAGAGTTTTGTGTCTGTTGGCCCCATAAAATTGTCCAGTGCAAGAATTTCAGGTGTAAGAAATGCCACTTACAAACTTTAAACAGGGATTTGTTTTGAGAAAATGTTTTTATTAAACAAATTTTTTGTGTGTCGTTAATGACCAGACAAAAAGATGAATCGGTGCCTTTCATGACCTGATTGGGCAAGGAATACCTACTAGGAATCACTGTTGCAGCAGGAGACTTGCAATACCTGAAACTGCGACTCACAGAGCAGGTGAGGGGAGAAAATGGGGACGGAGGAGGCTGTCTGCTAGGATAGGGATCTGACATTGCTGAATGTCTGCCATCACGAGCTTACAAATGAGGACATGTGTGCTTCCCATTCTATGCCAAAAGAGTTTACAGCAGAAAGAAAATGATGTCGTTTCTAAAAGCGCCTTCTTAAGTTACTGGATATTTGTATGTGTGTGTGTGTTATTTTATGTGAGTCTATTAAGAGCTGGAATGACTTAAAAGATTTTAGTTCTTAATTGTGACTGCTGGGCTTTTCAAAGCCATTGTTACCACTATATAGGATCTTCAATCTAAATTTTATAATAGGTTTATAAAATTTTGTTCAATACAGCCCTTCCTACTGCAAAGACAAATGGACTTTTCACTACGAACCTTGTCTTCTATTGAATCATTTTCCATCTCCGTCACCCCTTTCTGACATTCCTCTACTTTCACAAGCTGCCCTTTCCTTTACGACTTAACAAATGCCTCTTCTTAGGGCACCCCATCCATCTTTTCATTATCTCTCCCACTACAAGATGTCAAGTGAAAAAGAATAAAGGTGGGGCTGGATGAGAGGAGGTGTGTGGGAGCGGGAGAGGACGTGATAGCTGGCGTGGAGACAGGTAGGATGTGTGGTCAGCAAGGCCCTTTCCTCACTCGTCTAGCCTCATCACTCCAGAGAAGCAGAGGAAGCTGGAGCCCTCCCTGATTCCTGGCTGCCTTGGTCTTCTGGGGCGCATTTCTTGGCTAGGTTTTTCCAGCCTCCTCACAGTTAGGCTGGAGCCACAGGCCTGAGTTCTGCCAGCAGAAAGGGGCCAGTTCCAGTTCTGGCCCACAAACATTTCTTTGAGTCATTTTCCACTTTCTTTTCCTCTTCTATAGAAGTCACATGTTGAAGACAAGTGTGTTCTGAGAAAGACCTAGAGTCCTCAGTACAGCAGAAAGTGTCCTTCTTTCTTCTCCACCTAGACTTACTAATAGTCCTTGATTGTGAATAAGCAATAAACTTTTAGTTTA
The DNA here is from genome assembly GCA_004027875.1 of Aplodontia rufa. Taxonomy (NCBI): domain Eukaryota; kingdom Metazoa; phylum Chordata; class Mammalia; order Rodentia; family Aplodontiidae; genus Aplodontia; species Aplodontia rufa. The sequence goes on from PVKS010001065.1 coordinate 43,746, forward strand.
TTCTATTTGACTACATTGCATTAAACCACTTGGATTTTAGGGTTATAGAGTTATCCAGTAATGATATATAAGCCAATGTTGGTTTTTTGGGGTTTTTTTTGTTTTTTGTTTTTTTTTTTTTTTTTTTTTTTTTTTTTTTTTTTTTTTTTTGCTTTTTTACTACTATTTCTGTTCTTTTCCTGTGATTAAAAATACTAGTAAATCTAAGAAAGCACCAGTGTTTAAAACCCTGCTACAGATTACGTTACACACACAACCTTTCTTGGATCTGCTACCTAAACAACAAAAGTTAATTTGACCTTAGTTGAAAAAAATTATTTAGAGGGAGTTTAAATGTAGCATGTTGGGGCTGGAGCGGTGGCTCAGCGGTTACAGTGCTTTCCCGGCATGTGCAAGTACACGGGTTCAAAGCCCAGCACCACATACACAGCTAAGTGTTAGAGCAACGAAAGCCATGTGAAAAAAAAAAAAACTAAATAAAACATTGATTCTCTCTGTCTCACACATTGTCTTTCTCTCTTTTTAAAAAAATGTAGCATGTCCAAGAAGAAAGGTATACAACAATCAGAATATGTGAGCAATGAACCAGAACTTAGAATTCATTCCATCCCACTCCCTCGTACTCCGAGTGAGAAAACTTGGAGCCAAGAAGAGATTTGGAAATCTAGCTATTTAAAAAATCCTTTTAATAATGTATTCTTTTTTATTAGATGAAGTTCTTATAAGAAGAAAATGGACTCTGGACACATATTCAGTAAATTAAGACATTTTTAAATGGGCACCTTTCACTTCCTGCCTTGAAAGTCTTCTAGCACCAGACAGGGAGGGAACACTCACCCAGGTGACACCCAACCAACCACAACTGCCCAGCCTTCAAAACGGTGGCACAGCTGCAGCCATCTTGCCTAACACTTTCCAGGCTGTGTAACAAAGAACAAGACCCAAATACAAGCAGGGATAAACTTATTCTCAGAGGGAGGCGAGTCATGAAATATTTTCTTAAAAGAAAACAGCAGAAATTGCATTGTTCCAAGGAAGTGTACAGGAAATAACACATTGAAACCCTTCCTCCCACCACATTGGGAGGAGTTTTAGAAAGCAGCATTGCTCTGTTCTCTGGCCCAGTATGACACTGTAAGGACACTGCTGTGAACAGGTTCAAGGGTAAAAGTGTTCTTAAGGCTACTGTGAGTTACCTGTTTTCATCATCCCAAAATAAAATCTATGCGTTACAAATGTCATAATTGCTAGGATATTAGCCTTAACACTACAGTCAAAGCAATTTTTTCTAAATTTCTCCCTAACCCTAGAAAATTAAAGCTGATCATATGTTATACCTCATAAAATAATTTGATTTCTTAACTTCTAGATCATACCACTAAATTTATCTTTGAAATATTTTTATCTGTAAACCTCATATTTATCACATTACTCAGAAATACTTACAGAATACTTCATTTTGGGCATTCTGCTAGATTTTGGGTTAATAACAAGGAATAAAACACTTTCCAAAGAACATGGGATTTTGTAGATAATCAAACAATAAAAAAGAAACCAACAATGTGCTACGATGGTAAACTAGACAATTCCATGGAAATTTGTAGGAAGAATCCATAGCCTAAACTTGGGGAAAGAGAGAAATTTTCACAGAAGAGATGGCATTTAAACCAACAGACTTAGGACAAGTGGACTCTGCTGTGGTTTGAGTTTGAGCCCAAAAATGCATATACTGGAGATAATCCCTAGCGTAAGAGTGTTAAGATATAGGACCTTGAAGAATTGTTGGTGGGACTAAAAAATGGTACAGCCACTCTGGAAGGCAGTGTGGAGACTCCTCAAAAGACTAGGACTGGAACTATCATATGACCCAGCTAGCCTACTCCCTCGGTGTTTATCCAAAAGATCTAAAATCAGCATGCTATTATAATACAGCAACTTTAATGTTTATAACAGCCCAATTCACAATATGCAAATTATGGAATCAACCCAGAAGCCCATCAAGAAATGAATGGATTACTAATATGTGGTATATACACACAATGGAGTTTTACTCTGCTGTAAAGAAGAATGAAATAATGGTGTTTGCCTATAAATGGATGGAAATGGAGAAAATCATGTTAAGGGGAAAAAGCCAGACTCAGAAAATCAAAGGTTGAATGCTTTCTCTCATACATGCAAGTTAGAACAAAATAAGGGAAAGGCAGTGGGGGAGGGGATAGGATATCATAAAGACACAGGGAAGATCAGTGGAGTGGATATAGGAGAATGAGAGGGAGGAAAGGAGGGAAAGGGGAAGATCAATGGAATTAATTTAACAAAATCACATTATATACATACATAAATGTATCTAAGGGAAATTCACCTTCACATATATGTAGAAGAAAGGAAGTTTAATAGAGTACAGGAGGGAGAATAGTGGGAGGGAGGAGAGGAGGAAGAGGGAGTGGGTTGGGGCACAAAATCAAATTCCTTGCATATATGATTTTGTCAAAATGAATCCAATTGCTATGTATAATTATGATGCTCTAATAATAATTTTTAAAAAAAGAAAGAAAGATACCCTCATGACTGGGTTAATGCTGTCATCACAGGAATGGCCAAGTCTGGCCTCTCCAACTCTCTTGCTCACCACATGATGCCTTCTACCATGTTATGACTCAGCAAGAAGGCCCCCACCAGATGCAGCCCCTCAGTCTTGGACTTCCTAGCCTCCAGCATCATGACCCAATAGGTTTTGCTCTTTATAAACTGCCTAGTGTTAAGTGCTTTGTTACAGCAGTGGGGAGCGGGCAAAGACATGCCCACTGCATGGGCCTCCCTCCCATGTACCTATTTCTGCAATGCAGCCCACCTTGGGCGAGTGGGTCAACTGCTATGGGCAGGCTCAGGTCCTCTTTCTCACCTCTTCATCTTGGGTGAGCAGCAACAGCAGAAAGCTTTTTATATAAAAGTGACAAACTTCTCAAGAAAAGAAAATTTTTGGTAAAATGTATTTTATAAGGAAAAATAATTGGCAAATTCTAGCTTTAAGACACAGTTTAACTACAACAGAAGTTTACTAAATATTTTTCACCCATTAACAGCTAAAAATGTGTTCAAATTTCCTCGGACTTTCTTTTATCTATAAAATTTTCTTTTCACATAAGGGAGCAATCTGAGAATATGTGTGTTTATGGATAGAGTATCCACATAAAAAACAGAAGCAATTAAGCAATGCAAAATGAATATTAGGAAATAGAAACTTCATAAGCATAATATGGGAATGGACTTCAGCTGACAAGTATGTATTTTTAAAATGCATGAAACCAGCCCCCCACAAACAGGGAAGTTTTATAACACCAATAGCTCCAGGAATTTTTTTATTTTTTTTATATTCTTACCTCAGAATACTAATATACACTACCCACATTAAAAATAATTCTTGCTATAAAAACTTGAAAGAATTTTTATAATTTACTTTTTAAAACATTTGGCTATGAGTAAATTAGTAAGTTATGGTTGGCTATGAATTATCAGCAAAACAAATCCTTACCTATAATTTGCTTTCAAAATCACTAATGTTCTAATAAACACTAGATGTACCTATGGCTGAAATTAGCAAGGTGATGTTTTATTTACATTTAATTAAACATTTATTAATTTCCATTTTCAGTTTTCTATTCTCTATAGAAATTATATATACTTTTTTCAGGTCTTAAAAACTTGTTTGTAGGCTCCTAAAAAGTTTGTGGTTTCTAGGTTCTGTGCCTATGGCATTGAAAGGATAAAACCCACCTGCCCACAACTAGTGTTGTGACAGAGACTGAACTCAGAAGCCAGCCCACTTGTGTCTAGGGTATCAGAAATAGCACGCAGACCCCTGACTCTGGGTATTCATCACCCTGGCCTTTGCTGAAGCGTGCAATGGTAGGTCATGGATACTGAGCTCAACCTTCTGGAACAGGGCCAACTGTGAAGATCCTTCAACTGCTGGAGTGACATCTGCAAGCAGCTGGAATCTGATGAGTTGGTGAAAAAGGGCCAGACTCAAGCAGGGACCTCGAGAAAAATGCTTGAAGAAACCCTGAGGCCTAATTGCAAACCTGTGGTGTGACTCTGGACTGCTGTGAGCTGCCCACCTCATGGTCAGCCAGCAGAAGAGAGACTGCTACTTGCAGCCCAGGATTAAGACCAACAACCAGATTAAGATGCCAAGCAGCAAACACTCAGAGCCTGAAAACACTGACCCAAGCAGAGATCCAAGATTGATCCCTATGGATGATGTCACGTGGGATATCACTGGGGAATTTGCAATGAGTGACATAAAGACTCACACCTTAAACATGTATGTGTAGTGTGCATCTGTATGTATATACTTTAAAATATGAATATTCATATACAATTAAATGGCTAAATAAAATATAAACATGACCTTTTTAGTGATCAGCAGTGATAACTTTAGAGAATTAAAATAAAATTAAAGCAAACATGAGCCATATTCTACCAAAGAAATTACTTTGATTAAAATGGGCCTTACATAATATACTAATGAATGATCACAAAACATAGTTGATTAACATAATCATTCAGCTTTTTGCATTCCTAAGTCATGCCTCCAACTTTCTACATCTGAATCTGTGAGGTTGAAGTCCAGGAATTTATATATTAAACAAAACAAAGCATAACATAACAAGCTGCTGATTTAGGTGGTAGAATTGCTGATTTCCAAATATAAAAAATATCTTGCCTGACCCTGAAGGATGGCATTCAGACCAGAGTGTAAAGTAGGATGTTGCTATTTCTGCGCTATCTGTGGCCCAATAGAAGAATCTTTTTTTCCCATATTTCTATTAGCGCATTATACTTGTACATAATGGTAGGATTCATTTGTACATATTCATACATGCACATAATAAAACAATATCCAGTATCTTTCCTCAGTGTTTCCCTCTCCCTTTTTTCTTCCTCTACTGCTGTCCCTTTGATTTTCATGAGACCTGCACTCCCCACCTTTCTTTCCCTTTTTCCTCTCTAGCTTCCACATGTGAGAAGAAAACACAAGACCCTTGACCTTCTGAGCTTGGCTTATTTTGCTTAACATAATGGTCTCAATCTCCATTCATTTTCCTGAAAAATAACATAATTTCATTCTTCTTCTTCTTTTAAGAAAGAGAGAATCAATTTTTTTTAGTTTTTCATGTGGCCTTCATTGTTCTGACACTTTGTTGTGTACGTGGTGCTGGGGTTCAAACCCACCTCACACATGCCAGCCAAGCACCGTAACTGCTATGCCACTGATCCAGCCCAATTTCGTTCTTCTTAATGGTTGAATAAATCCAGTGTGCTTGTGTGTAACCATATTTTATATCCATTCACCGGTTGATGGACACCTAAGCTGGTTCCATAGTTTGGCTATTGTGAAATATGCTTCTATAACAATGGGTTCACACATATTGCTATAATATGCTGACTTTTGATTCTTTAAGATAAACATCAAGGAATGGTATACTTTGGCTCCATCCCTAGTCTTTTGGGGGAAACGCATACTGATTTCTATCGGTCTATGTTATCTGTTTTTATGTCATTACCATGCAGTTTTTGTTAGTATAGCTTTGTGGTATAATTTGAAGTCAGGTATTGTGTTACCTCCAGCTTGCTTTTTTTTTTTTTTTTTCTTAGAATTGTTTTAGCTATTCTGGGCCTTTTGAATATCCAAATGAATTTTAGGATAATTTTTCCAGTTCTGTGAAGAATGTCATTGATATTTTGATAGACAGTACATTGAGTCTGGATATTACTTTTGGTAGTATGGCCATTTTAACAATATTAGTTCTGCCTATCCATGAACATGGGAGGATTTTGCATCTTCTCCAATTTATTTCAACATTCTATAGTTTTCATTGTAGAGGTTTTTTGCCTCCTTGGTTAGATTTACTCCTAGGGATTATTTGTTTTTGTTTTGTTTTTTAGGTTATCATGGATGGGATTGTCTTCCTGATTTCTTCCTCATAAGATTCATTATTAGCGTATAGGAAAACTGTTAATTTCATAACCTACTACTTTGCTGAATTTATTAGCTCTCGCAGTCTTCTGGTGGAGTTTTTTTGGATCTTCTAGGTATAGGATCATATCATCGGCAAACATTATTAATTTGACTTCTTCTTTTCCCATTTTGTCCTTTTAATTTCCTTCTGTTGCCTAATTACTTGGTTAGATTTTGTAATATTATGTGGAATAGGAATGGTGAGAGCAGATATCCTTATCTTGTTCCAGATTTTAAAGGAAATGCTTTCAATTTTTCCCCATTCCCTATGACATAGGCTTTGAGTTTGTAATATATAACATTTTTTTGATGTTGAAATAGGTTCCTTTTATCCCAAGCTTCTTTGATTTTTTTTAAATCATGAATGGGTACTAAATTTTGTCAAAAGCTTTCCCTGCATTCATTGATATTATTATGTTATTTTTTTCCTTAAGTCTATTTATGCAGTTAATTACATTTATTGACCATGTATGTTAAACCATCCTTGCAACCTTAGAATAAAACCTACTTGGGCATGATGTCCAGTCTTCTTAATATGTTGAATACAATTTGCTCATATTTTGTTAAGAATTTTTGCATTTAAGTTCATTGGGAGTATTGTTCTGAATTTTATTTCCTTGATGTGTCATTATCTGGTTTGGGGATGAGGGTGACATTGGCTTCATAGAATGAATTTGGAAGTGTTCCAACTTTTTCTATTTTGTGGAATAATCTAAGGAGAATTAGAATTAGTTCTTCTTTAAAGATCTAGTAGAATTCAGCTGAGAATACATCTGGTCCATGTTTATTACCCTTTTATTTCTTTGTTAGTTATTGGTCTGATTAGGTTTTCCATGTCCTCTTGACTCAATTTTGGCAGGTAATATATGACTATAAATGTATCCATTTCCTCAAGATTTTTCAATTTACTACATTTTCAAAATAGACCCTAGAGAACCTTTGGATTTTTTATGCCTGTGGCGATTTCTCCTTTTCCACCCCTGATTTCAATAGAAGTATATCGCTAAAACTGGTAAGAGCATGGGATTTAAGGCTCTAGTGGCTGTGCCCTTCTCAGATGTGCACATATATGCCACTATCCAGATAAAGGTATAAAGTGATCAAAGAATGATCAAAAGAATTGCTTTCATTGGGGAAGCATCTATTTCTATTTCTTTTCTTCCTTCCTTCCTTCCTTTCTAGACAAAGAGGGAGAGAGAAGAGAGAGAGAAAAGAGGAAAAAGAATCAACTTTATTTTTTCATCTGGCCTTTGTTTCTCTGATACTTAGTAGTATGTGCAGTGCTAGGGTTCGAACCCAGATTCTCGTACATTCCAGGCAAGCACTCCAACTGCTGAGCTACCACTCTAGCCCTCAATTTCTATTTCAGTAAGAAAGCAATCCAAACATAATTTTGTGGAAAGAAGGAGTGCAGTTATGGAGCTGAGGGATGGATTGAAATCCTGGCTCTGACCCTTCCTAGCTGCAAAGCATTGTCCAGTTCCTTGAACTTTCTGAGTTTCAGGTTCTTTGTCTCTAAAGTGGGGTTTACAGTGACTAGCCTTTGTGGCTGTCCTGAGCATTAATGAACATAACTCTTACAGAGCTCCTGCACATATTCAATACTTAATGATCATGATTCTTGTTGTTTTTAATTAAAATAATCTATCGAGTCCCAACTGCACATACTGTTACTACTGTTGCCAACTGACTGGATGTTTTCCTGGGATTTTATAAAAGTCCATCTAAACTCACAAAGAAAAAAGAAGAATCAAATCATTTTCTTAACAAGTTTTGTGATAGTATCTTACGTTTCCTTTTCTGAAGGAGGAAGATGCTCAAGCGGATAATAATCACAAACCTTAGTATTTCACAAAACACCCCTTAGATGGATTCACTCATCAGGCCTAACTCTTATGATAGGAATAAAATCCAAATAGGTTGACTCAAGTTCAGCTTCTCAGGTACATTTTAAGTCTAACTCTTAACGAAACGGGACATTCAGCACAATATGGCCTTTGTGTATATCAAAACCACATAATTAGGAAGCATGTTTCAGGTGTCCTTTCAAGGTAGAATCCAAAAAAAATTTAAAAAGCCAAACTTGCTTTTTCATTGGACTTTTTGTATTTTTTACCTTCTAAAGGCCTCTTAATATATCAAGTATAAGCATTATAAAACGCCCTGGCTCATGAGGTTTACCTTGAAAATAATGACTACTAATATTACCTAAAATTGCATTTTTACATGGAAATGCTTTATATGAATTAATCCTTGCAAAACCCTATAAAAATATTATATTTTCTTTTTATAGCTAAGGAAAGTATCTTGGAAACGGTAAGTCACTGGTCTAGTGTCATGAGCCAGGTCTGGTCAGCAGTGGTGTCTATGCCTTTCCACACGGGGCCATGTACTCCTCAGTAACCTCACAAGTTCAGCAGCATCCGGATGCAGAACACTTTCTGTATTATTTCATACTTTATAGATGAGGAAGGCAGGCTGTGGTTATGGCATAGGTATGGAGCGAGCAGTGACCTGGGGACAAAGCAGTTCCCAAATTCAGTTTACTTGTAAGTCAGAATCTAACATCCTTGGCACAAGGGAAGGACTGCTACCATTCAAGCACCATAAAAATATATATCTTCATTGCTTTTATTTCTCTTCTGATTTACTAAGGACTTGTTAGGAATTGGAAATTGGACAACATTTAAAAGTTTTTATTTGGAGTGCTCGCCAGAAAATTGGGTCTGGAAGGAAGTAGCTCTTAGAACTAGAAAAGAAGTTGGTTTTTCTTTTTTTTTTTTTTTTTAATTTTGTTTTGTTTTCACAGTTCTATTTATCTATGTACCTATCATGTCTTTCCTACTCCTTCTGGTTTTCCTAAAGAATGTCTGGATGTCTAAGGTGAGGGCTGAAAAGTCCACTACACACCGGAGGAGCTCAGATCATAAAGAGAGGCCCTGAGTTCACAGACACCAAGCAAGAGAGAAAGCAAGGGGGAAATGATAAGATTTACTGCAGAAAAGAAAGATAAGAGCAGAATGTTTTTAGTTGGAATAGCTCAGAAGGAACGCCGAACACAGCCTGCATTTAGAAGTTAAACATGAACTTGCGCTGCTCTTCTCCACGTGGGCCTGCGTGGTGCTGCTCTGGCTCCCCAGCCAGAGGCGGAAACTTGCTGGGTGAAGAGGTCCAGCTTGTGCTGGCCTTGCATATGGCCTCAGGCCCAGAGCTGAATAAGAGCTGCCTCTAAGAATCCAAGGTTTCCTTCAGGAAAAGCCAGAATAAGCTAGGAACATTCAAAGAGGAGATGTTTCATCTTCTCTTTCTTATGACTTGTTAACGCCGCTCACCTTCCAGGTAAATTCAGGGGTAACACTGGCACCAACTTCAAGAAAGAGGTGTCACCTTACCCTGCGTTAACAGTCAGGGTCTTGGTGCTCTGTTTGAGCCCTGAGTTCTTGCTGTCAATGTGAGAAGGAAAAGATTGAAAAGAAAGATGTGCAGTAAGCAATGGCCTACTCCCCGCCCCCTGCAGCCACCTCCCTCTCTGACTCTCAGAACTTTCCAAGGAGCTAGAAGGGACATCACCTGAGTCCCTTGCAGCTCCCTCCTCCTTTGCCTGGAGAAGGCTTTGCTCATTCAGGATCTGGGGAAATGAAGTACTGCTCAGTGATTTAAGTTCTGGCAGTGAAGGGGAAAAATAGCTTTCCCTTCCTGATTCCTGGAGAGCCACGCTTTCCTTGGAAATTTTCTGGAAGGTACTTTGCAGTTACTTGAGAAGCAAGACTCATTCTGCTAGTGCTCAGTCTGTCCTGTGCCCTGGTTCCTGGTGCTGTGCTCAGAGGCCTAAGGCAGAGGGGAGCAAGCTGACATGTTCGTTCTTAGCTCTGTAAGCAGCCTGACCAGACCCCACTCCAGTGGAGCTCTTATTCTGGGATGGATCTCATCTTGGATCTGTTCACCCCCTGTTAAAGCTGATCCTAGGCCTCCGGCCTTACAGCCTTGCGCCATAACTGTCTAATTGTTTTAGATCTTTACTATTCTTTAATCTTCCAATCACTCAACTAAAGAAGAATGTTTTCACCCAGCCTTCCTTCGTTCCTTCTCTATGTTCTCTGAGAAGACCCATTTGTTTTCCTGGCCCAAGGGAAGTCATGTTTAGATCCTACCCTATCCTCCCATTTCTTCCAGGTACCTGGTCTGCAAGTTGCTTCCTTTAGCTATTAAATGATCTCCTCTTCTCTACTCTCTGCAGTCAGTAATGAGCAACTCCTCGCAGACTGAGTGCACCGAATGGCATGTTATACATGCTCAATTAAGACATGGCTATGTGTGGTCTTTCCTACAAGCACAGCTACTGTGATGCACGATTCCAATGTTCTATTTTGTATGAATGGTGTCCCCTTGAGTTGTGTACCAGAATGGTAACTGCCCTCAGATATCTTTTCTAAAACTGTCATCACCAGATATGCTCAATCTTTTTTAAAAATAAGATCCTATAATGAACGAATATCCTCTGAAAACCAGATTTTAAAAGCAAGTCCATTTCTGCTCAAGTTTTCAAAGTGGAAATTAGACACACCCTCAAAGTTTACTTCCAGATTGAGGGAAAGAGGAAAATAAAATCCAAGTAAAGAGATCACATCATTTTATTACGGCTCTAAGACTTAATCCTATAGGAGAACGTGACGTGTTTGGAGGAACAGCAAAATATTTATAAAAACTCTATGTTGGTATATTGATTTTAAAAGAAAGAATTCCAACAGCAAATGATTCAAATGCTAATCCAGCATGTTTGATTTGGGAGTTCTTTGCCAAGACTGGACTCTACGCACAGATAAATCAAATAAACTCACTCAACCAAATCTTTGGACTTGCCGGTTTCAGACCTTCGGGAATCACGGAGGAATCTAGGTGTGTAACCACACAGGATCTTAGCCGAAGCCCTGTGCCAAGGCACATAAATACTTCTAGACCCTCCTCCACATGTGCAAGAGCCCTCCATAAATCTGACTTTCACAGAATGCCTTCTTTAGACATTCACCTCAACATGTTTTACACACTAATTCCACTGGATGAACAAGACTTCTCTGAGATGTTAGGCAAATGAAAATGTGACATTAAAAAAAAAAGAAGTGACTAAGGGCCTTTACCTACATTTCCATAGGAAAAAAAATCAATTTCCATATTTATAATATATGTGTGTGTGTATGTATGTATATATATATATACATATATATATATATAATTAGTATTAGGGATTGAAACCAGGGGTACCTAACCACTGAGCACCATATCCCAGATTATTTTTAAATTTTGAGAAAGGGTCTTGCTAAGTTGCTGAGGCTGGCTTTGAACTTGCGATCCTCTTCCCTCAGCCTCCTGCATCTCTGGGCTTACAGGCCTGTGCCACCACTCCCACTTCCCAGTTTTCATATTCTTGAGCAGCATAGTTGACCTAACCTCAAGGCAGGCTTTGGGCAAAGAAATGTGTCTTCCCACTGACTATTCATTGGCCCCATAGTCAGGTGAATGCCAAATTGTGCTGTCCTTTGCTGGCTCTAAGTGGCTACCATTCTCTATAACTCAGTCTTGTCAGCAACTGTGGAGCTATTGAACCACGTGGAAACATGGGAACAGTTAAGAAGACAGCTCTCTCCCTTGCTGGAAATTTAATGACTTCTTTTACATAAAGCTTTAGTGAATTTGTGTTTACCTCTCCAGCTTCACCTCTTCACAAACTCCTTACACCTAACTGTGTGCGAGCTAATCTCCAACCACACTCAACCATGTGCAGTGCTGGAGAGGCCCCACCCCTCCTCACCTCCTTCCTAGTCTGTGCTGTTCTATCGCTCGGCTTGCAAGGTTCCCTTTCCTCGCCAAACACCTTCTGCCTTTCAATCAGCCTAGATGGCCCCTCCTGTGGGAAGCCTTCCAAGACCCACACAGTCTGCCCTGGTTACGGATAACCATGGATTCTTTGTAATCTCCTAGAGTCCTAACCCCATGATAGCATATGATATAGTTTCTTATTTAGTTGCATTTCCTGACAATATGCAACATACTCTTTGAGAACCTCAAGCCTGGCTCAGTGCAAACTTGTTAATTAAACTAACACCAGATGTTAACTTTTTCCTTTCTTGACCATTTTCATACCTGATTTTACTGATGTCCACTTGAAAGGAACAGACAATTTAACCACAGTAAATAAACGGATATTTCTTTATGAACCATAATCCTTACATTTCAATTCATGGTCGTTGATTTCCTTTAGGTTTGTGCCTAAAGGATTTGATAGAATTGGAAAAAATGCATTAAACACATGCATTCAATTCAGTGCAAACTATGTGTAAGGTTGGACGCATTCAGAAAGGGTGTTGCTCATTTGGGAAAGTGTGATGGAAGTAACGGTCATACAAGGCCATCCTGAAGGGAAATGGGTGCAGGGCAGGTAGAATGGAGATTGACAGCCAAAAACTAAACCTGGCTTGATTTCCATACATGAGAACCTGTCAGCAGCAGAGCAACTCAGGAGAGGTCTACTTTGCTAAGAACCAATCTTGGGCAACTTCTTACCCTCTGTCCTGGTGCGCCATCACGTCCAGGGGAACCCATATTTCCCTGGATGCCCTAGGTAGAACATGCACAGGACAGGAGAGTCAGATCCACAGCATGAGCCACCCCAGCACCCAGCTTTCCTGAAACGGATCAACCGCCAAACAAATCTATGAGCATGATGAGGACCCCTTTGTGCCTTAGAATTCTGACCCAGAAGTTATTCCCAAGAAAGGAACCATGTGCCCCCCACCTTCCCTCACCCCTGCCCTGCCCTGCAGACAAGGGCTCAAGCTGGGGGCATCCAGTGACTCTTGGAAGGGGTTTAATGCAAATGAACAGAAGCAAATGTATTTGACATGGAAACCACTATCAAAGTCACTGGTGACTTCAGAAGCCTTGACCCTTCCTCCTTGACAAAGCTCTGGAGCTGAGAGCCACAGACTACAAATAGAAAATACCTGTTGACCGGGAAGGCCAGTGTCTCCTTTCTCTCCTTTTTCACCTGGCATCCCCTAAATAGCCAAAAGCACACAAGGTTAAGTTCACATAAACAAATTCTTAGTCTTTTCTTTTCCCCCAATGTTACAAATTTTCAATATTAAATTGCTTTCACATTAACACCCAAACAGTATATTTCACTTCTCACATACACTAGGGCATCTATGTAAACCTTCCTATCGAGCTGAACATTCACACACCAGAATAGCTTCAACACAGAATATACAGTCCCATATGGCTAAGCGGACACTGTAAATACATGGAGGGAAAGTTGAATATTTCAACACTATTTGCAGTTTATATTTTAAGATCTCATATCTAAATATATTTGTTTGGTTTTGGCTAGAAAAACATAAAGAGGAAATTCAAACAGAATCTGGCAGATGGTAAGCCCACAACAAATATTTACTATTAATAGCAATAATTCTATAAAATGGTATAGAAATACTTTCTAAAATGCAAAAATAATTATAGGGAAAGACTTTTCAGCTAGGGAGACACAAAGAAAAATTGCTAAAAACTGCACTTCAAATATTAATTAGAGATTAGTTTTATTCTTTAAAGCTAGATTCCTAAAGTTAGATTAATGAAGATCAGTGAATGGAATTACATTTGTTTTCAATGGTATAAAATTGCTTTTTAAAGAAATGCAGCTGTATAATTTTTACCATCTAAAATGCAAAACTCTGGGCTGGAGCAGTGGCTCAGCATTTATGGTGCTTGCCTGGCATGCACCAGTACATGAGTTCAAACCCCAGCACCACGTACACAACAAGGTCTCGCAGCAACGAAAGACACATGAAAAACTTAGTAAAATTGATTCTTTCTTTCTCTCTGTTGCTCTCTCTTTAAAAAATAAAATAAAATGCAAAACTCTCTATGGATCACACATTTATTTACTTACTTACTTACTTACTTATTTTTAAAGAGAGAGAGATGGTGAGAGAAAGAGAGGATTAATTTCATTTAGTTTTTCATGTGGCTTTCTTTGCTCCAAGACTTCCTTGTGTACACGGTGTTTGGGTTCAAACCCACATACTCACGCATGCCAGGCAAGTGCTGTAACCACTCAGCTACCATGCCAGCCCGTACACTTATTTCTTTAAAGATAAAGAGAGGGAGAGGAAGAGAGAGAGAAAGAATCAACTTTGTTTCTTCATTTGGCCTTTGCTTCTCAGACACTTAGTTGCGTATGTGGTGCTAGGGTTTGAACCTGGGTCCTTGAGCATGCCAGGCAAGCACTGTAACCGCTGAGGCCACAGCTCCAGCCCTGGATCTGTTATGCCCGTTGAGATAAAGATTATAATTAAATGGCTTCCATTAATTAACATCCACTTACTGCAAATCAATAACAAATGATTGCATTTGTGTAAGATTTGTGACTCTGGTTGTTATCACATCCACTAAGTCAAACAAGCAAAGGGTTCTGTACACACGTTAGCCCTGTTTTTCCCTTGTAGACAAAACACTTGTGGATGTGTGCACTCTTGGCAACCCCCACTGTTGAGTAAAAATCAACTGTAGGCACAATGAACGAATGAACTCTGAGCCACTTATAACTCTCAAAGGGACTGAGGGTCATTATTCAAGTGTAGAAGACAAAAGTTCATTCTTTGTGACCTCAAAGAAAAGTGATGACAAGAAAACCCGTTTGAATATCTGCACACCACTCACAGGCATTCCTTGAATGGACAGACCACTTGGTCCTTGGGGCCCAGGAGGACCCTGAGGTCCTGGAGGGCCTGTTTCACCCCGAGGGCCATCTGGTCCCTGGAAGGCAAGAGAAAAAAGTCATCCTAGAAGTACATTAGATCCTCTGATACCTAAATGATATTTCCACTTACAGCACTTATAATTTATCTCTTGGTGTAATTTTTCCCAAGATACGAAATGCTCATAGGGAATAAACACAAAGGCCAAATGACTCACCCTCCAGACAAAATGTCATCAGTACCCCATAAGAATAAACACACAGGGGCTGCTGCAACTTTATTTTATTATTTTTGCTTCCGCAAATGAGAATGCTGTGCCAATTATGGCATAATTAACGAGACCCCCCACACTTCATGAGAAATTCCACACATAGAGGTGCTTCAGGAGCAGCCTCCTGGCCTGCAAGGGTTCAGCCCTCCAGGTGAAACAGAGGAGCTGTGTCCTCTCCATGCTCACTTCTGCCAACGCCCCTCAGGGCACCGTCTAGAGGATTGCACCTACCTCTCTTTTCATCACCTTGATTCTGCCCTCACACCACTTCCTCAATGTCCACCAAATGACCCAAGGCCCCTCTCTTTTCAGGATCAGGCACCCCTTTCACCTCAGCAAACCTTACTTCTGCAGCTTGGATCTTTGGTTTAAACTACACCACATCTACAAACTCAGACCAGAAAAATCTACTTGTCCTCAACCTCATCCTTTTCTTATCTCATTCCGTGACTCTAACTAAAGCCATGCTTAATTAAATTAAGACCCCCCAATATGAGGGTGTCTTATTTTTAATTGACACCTTATAATTGTACATTATAATGGGGCCCCATGTAATGTTTTGGTGCATACAAACACCATGTAATGTTCAAATCAGGGTAAGTATAGCAATCTCCTCAAGTACCTACCATTTCATTGTAGTGAAAATATTCAAATATATAACTATCGCCAAATATAGTTACTCTACTGTGTTACACTACCTCACTTTTCCTAACTGCAACTTAGTACCTTTGATCAACCTCTCCCTCCCTACTCCTCTGTCCAACCTCTGGTAATTACTATTTTACTCTCAATTCCTATGAAATCGACTCTTCGTTTAGATTCCTTGTGAGTGAAATAATGCTGCATTTGTCTTTCTGTAGCTGACTTATTTCATTTCATGTAATGATTTCCAGAGTTCCATTATGTTGTCATCCATTTGAACAGTTGAAAAATACTCCCTGGTGTATATGTACCTTGTAGACTTTGCCCATTCATTAGCTGATGGACACCTAGGTTGCTTCCATTTCTGGGCTCTATTGTTCATGGTACTTCATAGAACATGGAAGTGCAGCAGATATCTCCATTTCCTTTGGATGTATAACTTGGATATCATCTTAAATGTGAGAGTAGTGAATCCATGACTTGGGACAAAGAATAATAAAGCAGCAGCCCAATGGGATAAAGTGTGGAGAAATAATGAGTGCAGACTGAGTTTTGTTAAGATTTAGGTAATGGAAATGCCCAGCGGTGCAGGAGTCAAGCAAGATCTGAGCAGGATGGATTTTGGAGTAGTTGAAGGCATGTTGATGAGTGAGGTTATTAAGGAGAATATGTTGATAGAGTAAAAGAAAAATGGATAAAAATTTAGATGAAAATTGACTATAAGGGAGAAGAAGAAAATACTGGGAAAGAGTCTTAAATGGGAAAGTCTAAAATTAGGAGGAGAATGAAAATGGAATGCTGTAGAAAAGTCTAAGGAAGGAAAAGATTCAAAGAGAGAGGTGTCCAAGCAAGTCAACAATGGTACAGATTCTAAGTGACATAAGAATCAAACCACAACCTATCGATTTCATCACAAGTGAGTAATCTGTGACTTTAATGAGAACAATTTCACAGGACCCTTAGTGGATCAGAATTCATATGTGAGTGAGAAATATTTGGGAGGTGAGGATGTGTAAGCACTGAATGATAACTATTATTACAAGATGCATTGGAAAAGAGGAAGGAACCTGGGTTTTTAGAAATAGACTAAAGGAGAGAGGAGGTGACATAAATATTATTTAATATTTATAACAGTTCACCAATATATCATTTGCATATTATTGAGCAAAGGAGAATATGAGTAGGACAGAAAGTAAGTGGTCCAATTTACTCTATAAAATCTAATGCAAAAGTGACTAGGAGATACCAGCAACATAGTTGCTTTGTGCTTCTAAATTCCTACTCTTTGCAGCAAAAAATAAAAAATAATACATATTGGAGCTTTCCATGTTGAAGGTATAGTTTATTTGTTCCAACACTATCCACACTGGTGCATATGTGATCATTCTTTGTCCAATACACTATTTTCCAAAACCCTCTACACACTAGTATCTGTGATTTGTCAAAATTATCATACAGAGATAACCGCGTCCTGTGAGACGTGGATAACTGGAGGAAATGGGTGACAATTGGGATCACCAAACATCCACAGGTTAATTTATCTTCATGATTGGAACCATTGCCTAGGGAAAGGTTAGAAAATTAATGGAGTTACACTGAGAGAGGTATCGGCTCTCACAGGCCCTGCCTGGGGGCGAAACCGAGGAAGACCCATGGACATCCTTGTTTGAGCAGAGGCCCCCCAACCATGGGCCCTTCTTACAGTACCATAAGAGGTACCATAAGACACAGTGAGTCTGTCTCAGAAAACAAAACAAACACAAAGGGAAGCATCTTACGGTCTGAGCTTTCAATTGGCTAGAAACTGATTAATTTTGTGCAACTTCCTTCATTTACTTCTTTTTTGTCCCCACATTTTCTCCAACTTTGCTTCATCTGCTTCCAATTTATTATAAAAATTTTGTAATATTCTCTTCTCTACGAATAAATGTTACATAGATTTAATAAGTAACCATACTGAAGCAGTAAACCAAGCAAGATGGATGGAGAGGAGATCCCATGGAGCAACATCATGAAAATGAGTCAGGGAGTCAAATTCTAAATAGAGGACCTTGAATGTCATGCCAAAGAGGATGCATTGCATTCTAAAGACAATAGCATACGACTGCAGGTTTTTAAAGAGCATGATAAGATCCAGCATAGACTTTAGGGAAATTAATCTGGGGGCAGATGTGAAGAATCAATCAGAAAGTCAAGTCACTAGAGACAGGACACCAGTTAGAAGATTTGCCAAAAGCCAGAGAGAAGAGGATGAGGCCTGAAGTCAATTAGTGGCTGGACTTCTTCCAGTCCTTAGGATGCCTTTCTGCAAAGTAGAAAAACATGTTTCCTGACATGGCTTGGTTCCCTGGGTTGGTGTCTTTGTACAGTATACAACCTGAACCACCACACTTTGTGACTCTGGGCAGTAAGAATGGAAGACAAAGCTGTGTATTTGATATACATTGTGTCAAAGGAGGACGAGGATTCCAAAACCTGAGAAATTATCTGGAAGGGACTGATGTCAAATGGTGATTCTTCATGATTCCTCTTAAGATGCACTTTGTTATAGATGGATGAAGACAAGAATGTATGAGAGAGAATTACCTTGTGGATTAAGCCACTCAGAACATTGGTACTCTTATTTCTGACCCACAGATTTTTTTTCACTGAATTATTAATTTTTTAAATTAAAAAGCACAAGACTTAAAAAATTAAAAAAGGACTAGTTGCAAATTCCATAAAAATATAAAGAGCTTTAAATTATAAAGATAGGTTAGGTCATATTTAACTCCAAATGATGGCTAGTTGAGGCAGGGGGGTAAGGAGAAGGAGAGAGAGTGTGGACATTACCTTCGGGCCCTGTTCACCTTGTTGGC
Source organism: Aplodontia rufa (assembly GCA_004027875.1). Taxonomy (NCBI): domain Eukaryota; kingdom Metazoa; phylum Chordata; class Mammalia; order Rodentia; family Aplodontiidae; genus Aplodontia; species Aplodontia rufa. Next base: position 62,289 of record PVKS010001065.1, read on the forward strand.
CCTTTGGTCCTCGGAGTCCTGGACCACCCTGGCAAACAGATGTTAAACATTAGCTCAAAGACAAATCTCAAAACAGTACATTTCATTCATTTTTCTTAATAATATGGGATTATGTCATTATTATTTTATAGAAAGCCCACACATTGTGTACTGGTATACGTTCCTCATACTCCATAACTGGAAATTTGCCACCCAGCTCCAGGGCTCCCTGGGGATGATTTCATAGTTTGAGGAAACTTTCTAAGCCAAATACTAAATCCTGAAAAATTATAGGATTTAAAGATTTATTTATTTATTGTTTATGTAAGACTGCTGTTACTCATGAATAAAAAGAATAAGATAGATTGTTAGTCTAACATTATGTATTTTATACTATAACTTTGAGATCAAATTCTTCAATTAAATGGTGAAAAGCACATGAAACTATCAATAATTTAATCTTCTTTATTTACACAGAAAACAAAGAACATTAGGTTGGTGGTTTCTGAAACTCTAGCCATCTTCAGTTTCCCCAAGATTTATGACATATTAATGTACCGCCTAAACTATTAAATAAAATTATATAATATTTTTAAAATCATATATTTTCTTCATACAGACATATATCTACATGTGTAATAAATGTGTATATATTCTTTATATCTAAGTATATGTTCTATGTGTTTACACATATGCCTAAGCATATATACTCTCTGAATATTCTAATGAACTACTGAATTTAAACAAATCTATTTTAAAAGCAAATATAGCATTACAGTAAATGGAAAATTGCATCACACGCTAAACAGAGGTCACCTTACAATATATTTAGCATAAATGGCATTATTAAAATTGGCTAGATTTTGGCCCTATTGAAGTCTGTGAGCCATGAGTTTCCTCTTCGATAAATGGAGGTAAAAATATTAAGAGGTCCATGTGAAGCCAGGCAGAATTTCTCTTTCACTAAGGCAGGAGAATTGCAAGATCATTTCAGAAAGCATCACTTCCGCCCTGCGTAACTGCAATGTATTCCATGCGGTGTCCAGGATTACTGAAAATGCTTCGTACACCATCTGCAGAACACTCAAGTTGCTGGGAGCACCCTGGGTCAGATGATCTTCAAAGTCCCTCACTCTCTTCAATCACACAAGTGCATTCCCTCCTAACATCAATTTGATTACTCATCTTCCAGATGGCACAAGCCCAGGTCCGTGAAGGAGTCCTTGAGGAACTTCATTTGCCTTTGCATCACTTACCTCTAAACCTTTGGCTGAACAAACAACAAATGCTTTAGTATCTATCTTGTTTTCACCAGTAAATTAATCAGAATTTTCATTCCTTACATCTACATGTATGCCTGTTACCATACTCATCTACTAAAACTCCTTAATTTTACATCTTTACTGGTTGGTTTGAACTGATCATTTTGCCCAAAGGTGACTATCTCACAGGTATTTATGCCAGAGGTATCATTTTTTAAAGCCAAGGACCATTTTATACTCCTACTGTAGGTTCCACCTTATCCTGAACCTTAATCTTGTTCCTGTAAAAGAATTCGAGAAATATTTGTGGATGAAAACATCCACCCTTTTAGTCAGAAAAGCCTAGTCTGGGCAAAAGGAATGTGATTTTCCACCCTGTCTTCCTATAAATCTTTATGGTTTAATGGGCATGCTATACTACTGTGTGAATACTCGAGTGAGAAAACAATCAACACTATGTTTAGTCATCAGATGGGATTAATTAGATATTTTTTGGATATCATGTCTTCATGGTTTATTATTCTTTAATCAAAACATCTGAACTCTTCAATAGCTTTTCTCTTATTTTATAACTTTTTTCTCTTTGAATCAGATTTCAACATTTTTCTTTCACTTATCTGCTGCTACTTTCTCATTTGACTATTAGGTCATAAAGAAATATTTCCTGACTTCTTGCAGCTATATTGCAAGAGAAAAGAAACTTGAAAATTCTCAAGTGACAAACGCCTATTATTTAATGCTGGTTACAATAAAATATGTATTATTATAATTAAGAACTGAATCCTTAAGTGCCAGGAATAGAGAATTTAAAAACTGTGGTAGACATGAGCTCTGAGATTGCCCTTAGGGAGGACAGAGAAGGTCCAGGCATGCTGCCCAGCTGGGGAATGCAGGCAAGCCTTAAAAATATTAATTCATACCAAGCAAAAATAAAAATTGAGATGTCTAATTGTGATAACAATACTAAAATAATGGATAGCAAAACAATATAAATCATAGAAAGGATGATCCAAGATGAAAGAATTCCAAGGACATCCCATTGGTTTAAAGGAGGCTAGAAATATTCTTTTAAACTCTTAAGCTAGTGTTATGGTTTGAATGTGAGGTGTTCCCCCAAAAGCTCACGTGTGACAATCCGGTAAGGCTCAGGTGAACCTATTGAGTAATAAAAGCCTTAACCCAATTAGTGAGTTGATCCCCTGATAGGGATTAACTGGCAAATGTAGGCTGGTATAGTATGGCTGGAGGGGCGGGTCATTGCGGGTGTGCTTTTGGGGTGTATATTTTCTATCTTGTGTGGAGTTTCCCATCTGCTCCCTGGAGCGATGCCTTCTGCCTCACCCCAAGCCCCAAGCAATGGAGCCAGCCTTCGGTGGACAAAGACTTCTGATTCCATGAGCCCCCAAATAAACTTTTCCTCCTAAGATTGCTCTTGTCAGGTCTTTTAGTCACAGCAATGAAAAGGCTAACTGAAACAGCTAGGTATTTCCACTAAAATTTTAGGTTAACTATTAAGATGACAGATACAAAGTATAACTTTCTAACTAGTGATGTATAAAGGAAAAGAATGAGAATGAAACAAAAATAAGTACATAAAATTACAATCATTTTTGTTAGTTTATCATAATATCTATATATACATATACACATATGCTTTACGCATACACATATTTGTGACAAATAGAAAACAGTTGGTGTGAATATAAAGCCAAATAATTATCACAAACAACAGAATGGACTAAACTTTAAAAAGAAAAATTGTAAGACCAGATTAAAAGTAAAATTTCACATATCTTATAAGAAATGTCTAAAATATAAGGACATGGAAACACTGTAACTAAGAGAATGAAGAAATATATACAAGAAAGGTAATACAAAATACAAATATTGAAGCTATATCAACAATAAACAAGTTAGAATTGAAGCAAGAAGAATCACTAAGCTAAATAGTTTATTCCACCATGATTCACAGAAAGTCACTATGAAGATAACTATTCCAAATTTCTTGGCATGTTAACACAGCCTCAGGATATGTAATGTAAAATTACAGAGAGAATTGGGCAAAAATAACAGTTGGAGCGGAAATTTCAAAAATATCTCTCTGGAGCATCATCCTAAAAATGAAGAAAAGAAGATTTGAGAGGGAGAATAGGGTGGAATCTAGGGGGTAATTCTGTTTTAAATGCATATGCATATCATATTATTACTTTAAATGCTTTTATGATTGTACAATAACTCAATTCCTTAATAAAATATATTAAAAAATTTAAAAATAAAATGGGAAAAAAAGAAGATTTGAATAAGGAACCTAAAGCAGGAAGATCACACATTCAAAGCCAGACTCGGTAACTTAGTGAGACTCTGTCTCAAAATAAAAAATAAAAAATGACTGGGATGTGTCTCAGAGTATAAGCACCTCTGGGTTCAATTCTAACAGGAAGAAGAAGAAGAAAAAGAAGAAGAGGAGGAGGAGGAGGAGGAAGAAGAGGAAGAGGAAGAAGAAGAGGAAGAGGAGGAGGAGGAGGAGGAGGAGGAAGAAAAGAAGAAGAAAAGATTTGAACAAGACAACAAAGATAACAATTCTACTATATGTTTATACAGAATTCCAAACTCCACAATTAGAAACATATCCTAAAGCATGCAGGAAACATCTGTAAAACATGACAAAAATTTTCTGTTTGACACATGGCACATATCAACACATGCCTGGTGTTAATTATAGACTGACTTCACTGATCAAGTGCAAAAAATTAATGCCATTATGAATAGGATATCCAAAATCCTACATTTGACTAGAAATTTCAAAAGATACTTGTAGGGAAATCATAGGCAAAAGAAGGGATAAAGACAAATGTAAACAATAACCTACAGCAATATTAAATTTGACCACATTAGGTTTAAAATTTCTACAGAAGACAAATTTCCATCATCAGCACCAAGCAAATCACACGCACAAGACCGCAGACAGCGTGAGTTACCTGCTGCACATGCGGGGACTGTGGGACGGGGTAGGTACCACTCTGGCTCTGGCCATCAACATGCAAGGACAGGCCTCACAGAAGCCCCTTTCTTCCACGAGGTCTGGGTGTCATTTTCTCCTGCATCTTCTCCCTGTAATCTATGTCTTTCTGCCTTGATACTTTGCTATTTCCTGACTACTGAGCAGCTACATCATTCTTATCTGAAAGGAACACTGACAACCCCAGTTTAGCAGGTGAGAAATTAAACATAATACAAAAAGTTTATCATAGTAAATTCAAAGACCTAGAGTGTAATTGTTTGCATTTTCTACTTTACAAAAATATTTCGCTTCCTTTCTTTTTTCCTTCCTTCCTTTCTTCTTCTGTTTCTCTAGGAAGTTTATTACAGTAGCAACTTCATTTTCAGATGGGTATATTTCCTGGTAAATGAAAAATCCCCCTTCACATATAAATTTTGAGACAGAATGGGCAAAGGGAGGGTATGGAAATCCTATAGGTACAAGTAGAGGCCCAGAAATGGAAACTCTCACACTAAAGCTAAACCACAGCAGGAAAGATGCTGAACAGAGAGATGGTATGGTATAGTGGTGAACAGCCTCATCTCTAGGATTCAGACTTGACATGAAGTCCAGCTCCTCCTAGCTGTGTTCTTCAGCTGAGTTACTTAACAACTCCGTGCCTCAGTTTACTGATAGGATTAAGTTGGTAAACAGTCATTTAGTACAACAGTCAGCACATATTAGACACACAGTGAACTGCTAATGCTATTAAAGAACATCAGAGGCCACACTAGCTAGACTTACCGGTGGGCCAGCTGGTCCCAGGGCCACCTCATTGGTTTCAGAACAGGAGCAGGAATGTGGAAGGTCTGGACAGGATTCATCATCCCTCTGAGAAGAAAAGAGATAGCACAACTGTTAACAAGACAGTGTAAACAAATGGCTTCGTTAACCCAAAGGAAACACTTAAAGACTTTCAAAAAAATATTTCAAGCTAGCACCAGGCTAGAAAGGAAGTGATCACACAACCATTCCTATAAAGAAAACTCCACAAGTGCCTAGTGAATCATTGACAGTCACCCTGGCAAAGGATTTTCTAAAGCTGGCTTAAGAATCCAAGGGAAGAAAGCAAATCACAAGTGGATATAAACAATTCCTGTTACTATCTAACTCGTCTGGAGTACTAGTAGTCTATGAACTGAAGGTCCCGAAAACTTCCTTTACACTACAATACTTTTACATTTCAAAGAATAAAAGAAAACTACTTAGAAAACTCAATCAAAACAGCCACATCTATACTAAATTAAATAAATAAAACAAAAAAAGAACAGCATTTAAATACATCATCAGTTCCCTGTGACAATTTCATCAACTGCTTACATTCTGTGGCTGGCGATAAGAGAAAACATGGTCTTGACCTCAGTCTTTGGGATAGGCAGTCATTTTCCTTCTCTCTTGGAGAATTTTTTTACCACGTGACATTACAGAATAGGTTAGCGATGTCAGGCTGAATGCACCTAGATGAGTTATGGAATGCAGAGAAAGGGCACCCGGGAACAGCTACTGAACAACTGGTAAACGTCCTATCTTGGGCAGTCACCAAAATGAACTCAGTGCTGGAATAAGATCTCTGATCTCCATTTAACACAGGGGTTCTTTTTGCAGAAACATAGAACCATGGGGAACCCAAAGGGGGCAACCATGACATGACATCAGCCTTGGCTAACTATGTAAATATACATTTGTTCTTCATTGTTTGATAATGATTCCCCCTCAATTGTAAGTCCATATTCAACTAATAAAAAAAAAGAACTGAAAAAAAAGAAACCATAGAACTTCATAAAGTCCATCAGTCTCTTTGAACAGACAGAAAATGAGGTTCATTATTTAAGAAGTGAAAAGGAAAACAGTAAGGGCTGGTCCTTCCTGGGAGGAGTGGCAATTTCCATTTTGCTTGATTCGCCACTGGATTTTGAGCACTTCCTCTTCTCATTTCCCATCTATCTGCACTTAAGCATAATATCAAGGTGTCTGACTTAATTCCTCATTAGAGTTTATTTGAAACTTACTTTGATAAAAAAAAAAGAGTTACTTCCTTTTCAAACACTGGCTGCCACAAATTTGGCATGCTAGGATTTGGTGTATGATCTTATAAAATAGAATGTTTCGATTTTGTGAAAGCTATCCATGCTCATTCTGCAGGTTTAATTATTCAGACACATCAAGGCTGGAGCAGTGGCTCAGCAGTTACGGCGCTTGCTTTGGCATGCATGAGGACGCGAGTTCAAACCCCAGTACCACATACACAACGAAGTCTCAGAGCAACGAAAGTCACATGAAAAACTAAATAAAATTGATGTCTTTGCTCTTAAAAAAAAATTATTAGGACAAATCCACTGTCCACACGGTCATTCAATCCAGCATCCTAAGGTATGAATCTATTTATCTGTTTTTATATATACACATGTGCCCCCATACATGAACGAAAAAAAGTTTAATTTAGTAGTAATATCACATGGGTTATATAGATTATGATTATAGTTCCAAAAATGTGTATCAGGATGCCCTTGGTACTATATTAAACTCACAGGGATAAGGAAAACATGGAAATATTTGGCACCCGTTGGACTTATGTGAATGACCATCTTAAGGCACTTCATAGTTTCAATAGTATGTTTTAAACACTTTTTAAATCTTTTACATTTACTGTCTTTTTTTAATAGTTGCTATGATAAAAAGCAACCACCATAGGAAAGAGTAATGTGGAAGAAGAGAGATCCTTTACCAGTTTCAAAGATACGAAATATACTAGAATCCTCAGTAGTTATACACATCCCATTAATAAATAATTATGGTTATTTAAGAATAAAATACCAATAACAAGTTTCCTTTCAATTCGAGCATATTTTATGTGGTTATTGAGTTGTTAGGAAACAGTAAGATGTTTGGACCTAATTATTTCATAAATGCAACTGTCAGGTATTTCCTTTGGACCAGGGTGCCATGAAAAAAAAAAAAAAACTGAGATACAAAAGGCGCCTGGAACCAGGACCACGGGAACATGTGGAGCATGTGTCACCGGCACATGCACTTGTGAGATCATATGTCGCTGACATCTTGCTGATTTCTTTTTTGTATCCTCTTCAACCTCTTCCTAATTTTAATTATCATCACAATGAGTCATTTAGAAAGTATTAAGAAATTGCATGTCATTTTCATAAAAAAATTCACATAATTTTTCGAAATTTCCATAGAGATGAAAGAATTCTTACCAGGCCTGGAAGTTCACAGCATTTATCCTGATGGGCCCAGGATGTGGCGCAAATGATATCAAACATCTGTAACTGGAACTACAATTCAAAAAGAAAATGGTCACCCAATAAAAGAGATATAAATTGTGTTCTTAATTGTAATGACTTAATGTTACATCTTGGTGTATATTATATAACATCAATATATTTATAATACAAGTATATTAAAATAAACCCTATATCAAACTAATTTTGTTCCTTAAACACAGTGGTAGATTTTGTCTGTGATTATCCCACCCACCTTAAAACCCCCTCCCTCTGCCACCTTGAGTGTAAGCTGAGCCCCTGTTCAATCCTTGCTTATAAAGACCACCACAGCCACTCCCAATGCCCTGTACTCACACCCATCTCTCTTATAATAAATACACTTGCCTCCATACAGTGAGATTATCACATTGTCTCCTCTTTAGACACCTTAAGAGATGAGGAAACGCTCATTTTTGTGTCACATAGCATAATATGTGGCATATAATAAACACTTAGGAAAGCCTTTTGAATTAGTTATTCATTATTTTGTGTGTATACTAAGCAAATTTTCTTCAGTACATAATACAAGCCAGATACCAGGTAGGCATTTAGGGTGCAAAAAAACCCAAAAACCCAAAAAACAACCAGCTCTGTCCGTGAAGAATTTACAGGAAGTGATAGACCCACACATAACTACGATACAACAGCATGGTTGGGCACCATGACAGATTCATATTCAGTACTGTGAGAATGTGAGCTAAGTGTAATTTTATTTAAGCCATTTATCATGTGTAAATATTTAGACAGTCTTCCTTCATTCATGTATAGTGGTAATAACTCAGCGTATATGTTAAAGTATACAGAAACCTCTCTATAATATCATTAAAGGCTAACACTAACTTCATGACCCAACCATTCTAATTAAGTCCTTTTCATATTGTTTCCAAATATCGAAAGTGTCATCAAAAACATGGCTGAGACAGACACGAAACTCTTTTCACTTTAAACCTGCAACCCTCCTTCAGCAGGTGATGCTTTCAGCAAGAGTGGGAAACTTCTGGTGCCTTCTTTTCATCTATGAAGTGCTCCTCCTCTCGTGCCAAGAGCCCACCAGATGAAAAGGACAATGTGCAGGAGATAACAACATGGAGCAGGTTACTAAAACAGGTGCAGTGTCCCTCGAGAGCCAGTTCTGACAGTAACGAGAACGAAACCAGGCTTCCTGTCACTAAGCACAAGAATAACTGTGTGCCTCATTGCAAAGTTTCATTCCAACCAATCAATACAATGAGCCTCGCTTTTGAAGCAGATGGATGAATCAAGCATCTCATTTTCCTGATTCTATATATATCTAATGTGCTATTTGCTGAAATATCTGTAGGGCTCACTGCTTCTTTTTCCTAGATGGCTTAATCTCCACCCTCCCAAAGGTCCAATACATCGGCCAGTACAGCACAACCATAAAACAAAACTATGACCAGTAAAAAATTAAGTTTTTTAAATTAAAACATTTCACAAAGCACACTACAGCTGCATTTATAAATAAGTACAGCAATAAGGGAGCTGGAGAGGTGGCTCAGTGGTAGAGTGCTTGCCTAGCATGCACAAGGACCCAGGTTTAATCCCCAGTACCACATATACAACTAAGCGGAGGAAAAACAAAAACCAGATGAGAAAAGGGAAAAATATAAGAAATCAATATTTAAGAAGCACAGGGATTGGGAGCGTATGGAACAGATTGCGGGTATAGTCACTGACTTCTCCACTGACAGGCGGAGCTATTTTGAAGAACTTGTTTTGTCTTGGACTCTCAGTTTCCTCACCTAAAAGAAAGTAGTGTAGTAACACAGGTGGAGCCATCGCTAATTCAAAAATCTAAGATTCCAAACTTTTTGAGAGCCAGCATGTCACAAGTGGGAAATTCAATACCTCACTTCACAGAGAGGGTCACAGTCAAACTGCAAGTATATTATGGGTACTATCTAAAATTACTTTGGGGCTCTGTGTACACAGTGGATGTGAAACAAATGAATTTCATATCTAGGCTTGGAACCCAATCACCATCATGTATCTCTAAATATTCTAAAATCTGAAAAGAAATCAAAATCAGAAACTGCTGGTTTGGAGTATTTCCAATGGGAGATATTCAACCTGTAGTAGATATTCTTATGTTTATTGTGAAGAATAAATGAGTTAGTACAGAAAATATCTGGAACAGTGCCTGAAACATAATTGTCATAAATGATAAATATTAAGTTTTAAACACAACTCTTTCATAATTTTTAAAATGCAGATTATATATATATACACATGTATGTGTATATATATATAAAACATAGAAGCCAAAAGAATTAGAATCAAAATGAGTGTGACAGTATTGAAGACAGAAATATAATAGTTGTTTGTTTCCATAATAATATTATCTACTAAATATTTTGATTGAGAAAAATCTTAGCAAATAATAACCACAGCAACTATCATTCATTGAAAACCTACTCTAATTAAACATTGTGTTTACAAGGTTTAATCCTCAAATACCACTATGAGGTATGCTAATATTAATGTCCGTTTTGGAGAATAGGACCTGGGATGAAAAAGCTTAAATAACTGAACCAGATATTGAAAGCTCAGTTCTAGTTGGAATTTTAACAGTGCAACCAATGTGTGGTTTAAACTATGTGTGGTTTATTTTGCAATAACTGAATCTTTGCTCCAATGTTTAAAATACAGATAGCCCCGCCTAACTTTACAATGCCATTTCATCTGGGCACATTTATTAATGGGTCCCATTGTGACAGCATTCGATAGTGTCAGCTAAGTCAGCAAATCATTCAACCATTAAGAAACTTTCCACTTCTGAACAAAGACCTCAGTGTAAAAACATTTTCATAAATGGAAAGACTGACTTAAAGCAAAGCTCTTTCACTAACCTCAGTATGCAACCAGGCTTTCTTAATGTTTCTCAAATAAATATTCACCACCTAGCCATCTGTATGAGCATAATGTCTGCATAAAAATCTTTGGCTAGACTTTCATCTTGCAGAGTTACTGGGATTCCTATGAGTTCAATTTATTTATTCAAAGGGTTGAGTGCCTACTAAGTGTCCAATGAGTCCATTGCTATCCTTTGGAATGCTACTACGTGGGTTGTCTTCTTTTGCAAGTTAGATGAAATCAGTAGCTTTTTCTTTGAGCACAACAAATTTATTCATGATTGTTTTACATTTGTAATAGTTTAGATTCCTCTACGAGTATTTAGGAACTTCTTCTCCAAGGCACTTTTCTGGAGATTGATTAAAAAACAAAAAGCAAAATCCTCGGGCTTCTATTCCAAAAGCAAAAACAAACATATTTGTACAAAATGTACAGAAGATTGTACAGAAATGACAAGTCAAAATACCTCATATTCGAGGACCTTAAAAGGCAAGACAATATGGCTCAAAGTAAATCAGACGCTAAGCATGCAAGAGGCAATGTCTTTTTATTTTTGTGACTTCTCTTCTGCAACTAAATGAATGCTAAAAAAGATATCTGTGCCAAAAGAAGAAAGAAAAAATAGAACGAGACATACACAAAACCCCTGACTTTCACTTTTTGTGATCTCTTTCAAGGGAATACTTAGCCAATTACAAATACTCATTTTTTCATCGTTGGACATTTTTGTCTGGGTGTTGCACAAAAGGCAAGTCATTTGGGGTCAAATGTTAACATGAAAATAAGATTAAAATATTTCTCAGCAGTTGAGTCATTTTGATCTGTGAATGGGAATTGAAATGTTCTGCTGGCTCCACTCTCCACTCAGCACCAGAGTTTATCTTCTGATCTTTCTCTAGCATAATCTAACCAAGTTTATAATTTGAAGTCAAGCAGTACCTGAATTCATACAAATAGAGAGCTTTCCATGGCACAAAAAAACTACAGAAAGTACCAGGGACTAAGTCATCTTCTCCTTTTAATTTGGTTCTAATTTGGTGATTCCATCCCCAAACCAAGACGTGCTAAGCACACAGCATTTGTCAGCTGTTGATCTGAGTATTGTAACTTGCTCTTAATTGATCGGATTTTAGAAAAACTATGAAGGTTCTAAATTAGATTAGGAAATGAATGTTAACAAATGAATGTTATACTTGTTCACAGGAATTAAAATGCTTAAGTACAAACTAACTGTGGGTATAATTTTTGATCACATTTATTTTCAAGGCTATCATTCAAATAATGGTGAGTTTTTGAGCCTGTCAACAAACAGGCATATGATCCCAAGTAGAGATCAGCCTTAAGTTCTACAGAATTCAAGTCCAATCCAGTGGGAAAAGCATTAGAATGGAAGGCAGGTGATCTTCTGGAAGTCAGATGCTGTCTCCTATCTCACTTGCCTCATGTTTTGAAAAGAGAGCCGAGCCCTCCCTAAGTTCTTCAAGCCTCCGGTTTTTTGTTTTTTTGTTTGTTTTTTTTTTTTTTCCATTTACAGAGTGGGAACAATGTAAGTATCTCTCCCTAGGATACTAGAGGATTAAATTGGTAAACTCAGAAAAATATGCACCATCTTGCCCATAGTAGGTATATGATAAGTATTGGCTACCATTGTCATTTTAAGGATTTAAAGAAATAATCCATGTGAAAATGTTTACATTATTTGTTTTGTTTTGTTTTTGCTTTTGTAGGATTATTGGCTACTTTACTTCTGATTTCTACATAAAAGATTTAACACTCAGTGAATAAAATTACAGATGACTCCACATTAGGTTAGATCTCAACAATGTGATTGGAAAATTAGATCACTTTTTGGGATAGGTCTTAATTGTTTCTGTACAACGTAAAAGAAGCTTTGATCTTCAGTGTCAATTTAGAAATTTATCCATCTTAATATACACAATATAAATTATATTTCTCTTTTGTGAATGGCAGAGAGCTAAATACATTTCAATTGAATAATCTAAATGTCAGATTTGCAAAGGTAGAAGAAGGAATAAGAAACATGATCTATGACAAACAATTAGAAGTGTCTCATTAGGTATCAGAAAAGGAAGAGGAGACTTCTTGGGAGGAAAAAGATTGGAAAGGAAAGGCACAGTTGTGAAGTTTCCTTGTATATGTGTTTTAACAGCTAAATTTAGCCTACTTATTAGTTTAATCCCAGAAAAGAGTACCTTCATCTGTAAAATCTTGCATGGATGAGTGCTCATTGTTTGTATTAAGAATATGAGTAACTTATATGGTAGTTACTGTATCCTACAAATAGGAGTAATTTATATGGCAGATGCTGTATCCCTAAGAATATGGGTAATTTATATGGCAGTTACTGTATCCCTAAATCCATTCATCTTTCTTCAACTCAATTATGGTTTTAAAAACAAGATACTATCTTTAAAGATGGAATCCTTAGATTCTCCTACCATCTGACATTTATGGAATCATTTCTGAATTGGGCAGGAAACGTTGACCTGCGAGCTATTACTCTAGTATAACTACACTCCTGAAATAATCTAAAATGTGCACATTATAAATTCCCTTTACCTGTTATTGAAATATAGATGCAAATTAAGATGGATAAACTTCTAAACTGAAACTGAAGACCAGAGTTTCTCTTACCTTGTACAGAAACAATTAAGACCTACCCCCAAAAATGAGTCTAATTTTCCAATCACATTGTTGAGATCTAACCTAATACCATTCATTTCCACATAATCAAATTCTTTAATAAGTTGGCAGACTAAAAATCTGTTTAGTAATCCTTTGTAGACTTCTACATTATAACAAGAACTATGACTTTTTCCTACCAGCCTTACAATGAACTCTTTAATATCAACTTCTATAAAATCCCCTTTGTCTATGCTAGCTGGAAGTCATCACAGAGAGTGCTCTGTTTAACTGAATTTCTTTCACAGCCAAAAGTGAAGGTTTATCATTGGTAAACCTGAAACCTACAGGCACTTTGCTTTCAGAAACTGATTCTTTAATTTTTATTGGTCATATATTTGGAGTACATATATTATATATAGTACAATTGGAATTACAATTATTGTCATTATTATGATAAAATTGTAATTATAAACTAAAAATTATAATTAAGAAAGAATATGATACATGTTACTGGATTGTTGTCCATGCCACATGGAGGATATAATATATACATAAAAATTTTTAAGAAAAGACAAGATACAATTATGATAGAGAACCTTCTCTTTAATTTCTATCAAGTGTTTCTTGAAAATTTACTCTGTCATAGGAATTTACTAGATACTATAATGTCAGGTATAAGGGGTGCTTTCAAAGGAAGACCATGTCATGGTTTCTATTTTGGGAAATTTATACTGTAGCTAGAGAGGTAAATGAGGATTGTAGAAGAACTGAAAATGTATATGAATATCAATAATCAAGTTTTAAATGAGTGCTAGTGGTCTATAAAAGTGGGACAGAGGGGGCTGGAGTGGTGGCTAGGCGGTTACTGAGCTTGCCCAGCATGCGTGAGCACACAGGTTCAAACCCCAGCACCCACGTACACAACTGAGTGTCAGAGCAATGAAAGCCATGTGAAAAACTAAACAAAATGTGATATTCTCTCTCTCTCTCTCTCTCTCACATTGTCCTCTCTTTAAAAAAAAGTGGGACAGAGGAGGAAGAAGGCATTACTGACTTCCTTCAATAATAAGAACTTCTCGTCTTCGGATGTCTACTAAGTATAATGGATTTCATTTGCATTATTGTTAAAATGAAGAAAATCATAATAGTACCAAGTGATTTGGGCTAGAATCTGATAGACCTAAAATTGTTTCTTACTCTTCAATGACCACTCACTAATCCTCTGATCATCCATCTCTACATTCATTTATCCATACAACATCTCCTTAGTTTGCTACTTAAGTTTTCTTATAAATTCCAGTGAGCATCTTCTATTATGCAGATTTAGTGTTTCTTAATTACTATGAAATAAAGCACAGTAAAAAGACAGAACCCCTTAACCTCAGGTCCTTACCATAACTTAAAATAAGACAGCCTTCCTATTTTAAGTAGGTTTTATTATCTCTTTCTGAACATCTAAGCCGTAGTTCTCCAAGGCAAAGTAAAAGAACTTTTAAGCATACTTCAAAAAAAGTGTTAGTCAGCGCACTTCGACTCTCAAGGTCCTAAAGCATCGATGACAAAGCAAGTGCCACAAAATAGGAAACTGTCCAAATAAGTCACTCTTCACTCAAGGATTGTTTCCTGGTGCATAAAGTGAACAGATTATAATTATAATTGCATTCCTTAAAGTGGCCATTGGGAAGTGGAGGTACTTGCCACCTCAGGTCCCCTCCCCAGTCAGTCTGTTAGCATCTTATTTATTTACTTGACATAGTGCAAAATTTCATTTGTACAAGGTTATCTTCAGCTTAAAAAGACTTTGAGAAGTAGCAGATCTTTCTAAAATTCCATTCAGCTGGCTAATTCTACAGATCTACAGAGTGGAAGACAATAGTAATGATTCACAATTATCTTAACCATTGGGTTATATGGAAGAGAAACAGATTAGAATAGCAGGAGTTGTTTATAATAAAACAGACCTTACTAATTATAGAACGATTCAAATTACAGAATGATGCTAATTAGCTGTGAATGCATGGTGCTAAAACAAAAGCCTGCTTATGTGGCTCTCTTTTGTGGAG
This sequence comes from Aplodontia rufa, assembly GCA_004027875.1. Classification (NCBI taxonomy): domain Eukaryota; kingdom Metazoa; phylum Chordata; class Mammalia; order Rodentia; family Aplodontiidae; genus Aplodontia; species Aplodontia rufa. The sequence continues at coordinate 77,431 of PVKS010001065.1, forward strand.
AATAAGTGAAAGGAATGTGCTTTCTTGGCCAACTGGAAGTCTCTCAAAGTTAAACTCCATTTTGTATGACGAAAAACTATTATTTTAGAATGATTTATATGTAAATGATTATTGCTGATTAAAGGATAAACTTCACATTATCAATAGCAGAAGCTTAATTTTAACATGTTCGAATCTAAACCAAACTAGGGTCCTAGGTAAATTTCCTATGTGTTATATTCAAAATTTTTGTATAAATTTGTATTATCTTTGTATAGACAAGGTTCATTTATAATTTTGATGTCCAATAAGAAAACCACTTGTGCTACAAATCAGGCGATGAATATTGTATTACTTGAATTTTAAAATGCATAATGAAAATAGACTAGCCTAATTCCTAGAGCATTCTTATGATATAGCAGAAAGCCTATTGCAAAGAACTTTGAAGACACATGTTTTTGTTTACTTAAAGAGTCCCTTATCGGGGTTGGGGATTTAGCTCAGTGGCAGAGTGCTTGCCTAGCATGTGCAAGGCCTGGAACAGTGGCTCAGCAGTTACAGCACTTGGCTTGGCACGCACAAGTATGCCAGTTCAAACCCCAGCACCACATACACAACAAAGTGAACAATGAAAGCCACACGAAAAACTAAACAAAGTTGATTCTGTCTTTCTCTCTCTCATTGTCCCTCTTTAAAAAAAAAAAAGAGAGAGAGAGAGAGAGAAAAGATTCCCCTTATCACAGCTGGAACAGTGGCTCAGTGGTTACAGCACTTGCCTGGCATGGGTGACTCGGCAAATTTGAAACCCAGCAACAAAGCTTCAGAGAGTGAAGGCCACATAAAAAACTAAATAAAATTGATTCCCCCCCACTTTCCCTCTCAAAAAAAAAAAAAGAGTCCTTTATCTATCTAGCAATTCCATCCATCTACCCACTCACCCACCCATATCCATCCGTCCATCCATCCCACTATCAAACTCCCCCCTCATTAAACACAGTGGTTTTCCCTCCAACAATACCACACGTTGTTGGTTCATCCACTTACTGGTGCAGAATTTCCACCTGGCCCTCTGGAGCGAACCATTCTCCCGAGGACTTCCACTCCATCTGATGTGATATTAGCAGATGCATTCATTGCCTTCTCTCCTACTTGCTTGCAGTCAACGACCACTTTGGCTAAAGTCTTGCTGACAACAACATGCAGCTGCATAAAAGCAAGATGTTTTAGGAGGTAAGATGTGAGAGGAAATGCTGACCAAATCCATTACTCTGTGTGACTCGCCATTAAATGGTATGAAGGAGAAGAGATGGAAATCTGTCACCACGAATTTTGTTAAAAGAGAATACTTCTCCTTACCACCTCCAGGATTTCTTCACATTCAAGTATCATCTCTATTTTTACTTAATTAACTTTTTTCCAAATAGCTTTGAAAGAAAATCTGGCTTTCTGTGAAGCCACAGCATCTTTGAAATCACTGAATTGCTGTATTAGTTATACATATTCTAGATGTACCTTAAAATAAACACTACATTAAAAATTGAAAAGTACTTATAATTTACCACCAAAAGTCACCTAAGGTACCAGTAGTGGCTATGAAACCACATTGTAATACTTATTTAAATAAGGACAAGATAGGAAAGCTAGATCCTCTTGGGACAGAGGGATGCTTCCTAATGATGCCAGGCCCAAGCAAAATCAAGATCTTTGGCTTAATGTCTGATACTCTTTTCTTAAACTAAAATCTCAGGAATCTGGAGGATATATTTTCAGGAGTGTATACATTTTTTGTGAAGATTTTTAAAAGTTTGTGTTATCATGTAGGTGATAATCAAAGGTAAGTTTATCTCCATGATAAACTAGGTCACCACATTGTAACCCAGTTCTACAGTAAAATTTCCATGCTTGTATATACATTTTTATTTCTCTGGCATTTGCTTCATGAGTGCTACTTGTTTGTGGCAGGTTTGTGAGTGATGCAGTGAAATAAATAGGGAAATAATGACTTTACCTTCGGTGCAAGCAACATGAAGTCACAAATAGCTGTTTAAGGTAAGGTATCCTGGAAGCTCAATGAAAAAGAGTATTGGGCAAAATAATCCAAGGCATGAGAGTTATAGCAGCTAGTACGGAATCACATTGAAGCAGAGGTTACATGTCAATGGAGTAACACCACCTTTCCTATTAAAATTATATTGCTTTTAATTTTACTGGCTGTGTTCAACTTTTTTTTTGTTTCATTATTGCATGAGCTGAAAGCACAAGAATTTATACCAATTATTGTTTAATGTTTTATTTAAGTGATATCAGCATAAAAATAACAGTTGGGCTCCTGATAAATCTTTTTCTTTCAAAAAGGAGTTACCCTTTACAAGAGTGAGGATCACTGCTGCAGGACACCGCACCATCTCCTTGCTTAGGACCAGCATCGTTAGAAAGGGCAGAATGGGACTTCCATGTTGTTTCAAACACACTAGCACATGAACCTAGCGTGTGATACCCCTGTTTTAAGAACTGAATTGTGAATAAATGACTTTTCACATAACAACCACAAATCTTTTGGTTTACAAAAGGGGACTTTGAAAACAATTTCAAAAATGTTTTGCTTCTCTGGATACACTTACTGAAGGAGACCTTGGGACCATACTTCACACAGTGTAAAAAATAGAGCTAATTAAAAATCAATGAGAAACAAGAGTGCCAAAATTTTGATAATTATTGAAACTGAATAATGGGCAAATAGGGATCCATTGTATTTTTTATTTTATATGTGAAAATTCTGTAATAAAAATACACTATTCATTTTCTTTAAAAATCAGTGAAAAACAAAGGCATGTATTCACTTATAATGCAAGTCTATGAACAAATCAAATTTGATCTCTACAGAATGAATATGCATTGAAACTTTGCATTATTAAATCCATTATTAAGCAGTGTATTACATGACAAGCCTTTCCTTTCCTCTTCTTTCCTTCCTTTCTTTTGTTTTTTTCTTTCCTCCTCCCCACCCCCTTCTCTCTCCTTCTTTGGCTATTTGGCTTTATTAAGAAAGTGAAGGAAAGCCTTTCCCTATGTATTTTTTAATACTTGAAGGTTTATAAATTTAGAACCAATTTTTAAATTACTTCTATGTCTTTGAGCTCTGGTAAGGTAAATAAAGCTTAACATTCACCTAAGATTCATAAAGTATTTTTTGGAATGAGAAATGCAAGTTCATGCCAAAACCACAGACTAAGATGACAATGTTTCTTTTAACACTCATGAAATTGCAAATGCTTTCATCTCCTCCACAGTTTTTCTTGACTGCTTCGCAACAGACTCTATGCAACAAAGAAAACAATCATGAAGACCTTGATGAGTAAATGATATTAAATCCAAGGAGCTGCTAATGGGACCATTTTGAACCATGAACCTTTTTAGTCCACTCATATCAAACACAAAAATATTACAGTTTTCTTATGCAAGGATTTTTATGTAATTACCTGGTATGCAATTATGACTTTCAAACCCACAGAGTAAATTAAACCCATTGTGTAAATTCGATAGATTTGAGCACATTCTAGGAACAGAGCTGTACCATCAGTGCCAAGATATTACAGTAAGAACAAGTAACGTCTGAAAAATAATTCTCCAGGGGGCTGGAGTGGTGGCTCAGCAGTTACACTTGACTGGCATGCACAAGTACAGGGGTTCAAACCCCAGCACCCACATATACAACTGTCAGAGCAATGAAAGCCATGTGAAAAAATCAATAAAAAATTGACTCTGTGCCTCCCTCTCTCTCTCCTCTCTCTCTCTCTGTCCTTCTCTTAAAAAAAAAATTCTCTCCAGATGACTTTCATGATGGCAGTGATAGATTGTCCTTGTAGGTCTGTAACAATGCAGTATGATCTGTCATCTCCAGCTTCACTCTTAGAGATGATTGGGTTGACTATGTCTTCGCGTGCTTTGGTGGCTGGGAGGACAGCAATCCTTTCTATATCACACACCATGTAGCAAATGAGCAATGGTCTACTTAATAATTCTGTTCCTCAAAGGTAGAACCTGGACCACTTCTGTCACTATCTCCTGGAGTTCTTGCTAAAAACGCACATTTCAGGGTTGTATATCAAAAGTACCTAATCAGAATCTCTGGGCTTTGGTAACAAGGACTGAAGGTGGTAACTCTTAATCCAGTTGAAACTTGAGATCCAAAGCTCTACGGAGTTTTAAAAAATATATCTACGTAGCTTTCCTCAACAGCAAATAGAAAAAATTAAATATGCATACAAAGTCTTACTAACCTTGTGAAAGCTTCCATAGAAAATTTTCCTAATTTCAGGTCCTTCAAAAGTAACAGTTTGAAATTCCCCACTCTGGTCATAGCTGAAATAAGTTAGAGTTTTCCCACCATCTATGGAAACAAAGAAAAAGAGCAACATTTTAGAAAGAATTAAAATGAGTGAAGAAGTTTTTCTAAAATTCAACTCAAGACTGAAAGTCATGCATCCATTGTTCTGAGACCATGTTTAAGGTAAGGAGATGATCGACAGCTCTCAGGTTGCCACAGACTTTCAGCTCATTGGTAGATTTAACCACGGTGATGATGGGGAGGCAAAGAGCCTGTATACACTTTGCCTTTATCCTTTCCCACACCCTCAACCCCATCGTTCCCCTCAGAGAGGTGTCCAAAGCTCGTAGTGGAGGCAGACAGTGAAAGAGAATAAAGCTAATCACTCTAGGAAGTAGAATTTAGACCGGAAGCCTTAATAAGCCACTTAATATGAAGAGCATTCCACCCAGATATGTCATTTATTATGAACAAATACACAAAACCTTCCTAATGTTGAATCCCTCATATTGCAAGGAATATTTTTAACTAGTATTCTTTTCCTCACAAATGCACTCCTACATTACAATTTAGTTCTTCACTCTGCTTTCAGAGGGACAAGCTAGTCTTAGTAATTTCAAGAGACTTCTTTGTCTTTAAGTACAGGATGTACATGGAGTTGATGACTTATACTCTCATAATCTATAGCTTTCCCTTAGTTTCAAAGTCAATGCAAAATGGTTTCACTATATTCTATTTAATTGTTGATTCCTTTCCGTTTACTTAAAAATTCCTACACAAATACTAGTTGGAAATATGCTTAAAATATTCTTCTTTTCCAAATGTTTGAATTAGCACTAAACAATACTCTCTAAATTCTGGCCTCTAGTTTCATTCTAATCCTAAGATTTAGGAAACTCAGTGATGTTACCCCCAAACTCAACTGACTTTGACATGGTCATCTTACGTAACATTCCAAAGCTCAGCACTGGCTCCTCAACTGTCCAACCTCAGACACTGGGGCTTCCCAGTGCCTAGATCTCCTCTCTTCTCTTTCTAGAGTCTCTTTCTTGAGGATCTAAGCAGTAACATGGCTTATAGATCATCTACACACAGCTTCCAAATTTATAGCTCTGCCACTAATTCTTTGCAAATATCATGCTACCAATCTGACATCTGCCCTGGAATATCTAACAGACATCTCATATTTATCATATCCATGTCCCAAAAAAAATGAACTTCTGATCCACCTCCCCCAATGGGTCTCCCATCAGCTTTGCATTTCTTATAGTTTTTAATCTCAGTAAAAACTGTCTTAAATTTTTTTTTAATTTAAAACTGTCTGTCTTCACATTGCTCACTATTGTATCCCAGAACCACTTCCTCCACAGCGTAGGAACGCAAGCAATATTTGTTGGAAGAATGAGTTGAAAAGTGAACGAATCAACTATTGCATAATTCATTGTTTAATATTTATACATTTTAGAAGTGACTTCTGCAATGTACACAAAACAGGCAAGATGGCATGCCACACCTATTATTCACACATGTATGATCCAATGTTATATACATAACTGTACTTACTGTCTAGAATGATCCCAACTAGTGGGTCAGAATTTTTATTTAAAATCTCCCAAAGTGCAAACGGCTCCTCTGGAGTGTCAGGAAGAATCCGGAACAGAAAACTGATTGTGTAATCTGAAGGCAACCCCTCCGGATGCAAGTATCTGAAGGTGGGAAGAGAATAATGTTTTATTGTATCTTTCCTCAAACAGTTATGCCTCTGATGAGCAAGAAAATGCACGTTTGCTATGCATGCTGCCATGAGTGGAGAAGCGTCCATCCGCCATGCCCTTCCACAATGCTGTTTCTGCAGGGGAGTCAGCTGGCCACAGACTGAGACCGCTAAAATTGAGTCAAATTAAATCTTTCCTCCTCCAGGTTGGTTTGTCAGATATTTTGGTCACAGCAGTGACACACTCACAGGGCATCTCTTTTCACTGACCAGTATCTGGATAACGACCAGGACCTGGGTCCCAGTGGGAGATAGCTCTGAAGGATCAAGCCATATGAACTCCTCTGAGTATTCAGCTGAGAACTCATTGAGATTACTTCACAGCCTGACTCCCCCTGCTTCCCTGTCCTGCTTGCTGCTGTTCGTGTCCGCAAGAGCACACTGGCATTCATCAACTTCATACACAATAATCTCCTCCTGGGAATCTGCTTCAGGGGAACCAACCCTCTACAAACCTGTCTCTAACACACTTCTTTACTTTTTTTTTTTTTTAAAGAGAGAAGGACAGTGAGAGAGAAAGACAGAGAGAATCAATTTTTATTGAGTTTTTCACATGGCTTTTGTTGCTCTGACACTTAGTTGTGTGTGTGGGTTGCTGGGGTTCGAACCCATGTACTTGCGCATGCCAGGCAAGTGCTGTAACCACTGAGCCACTGCTCCAGCCCCCACTTCTTTATTTTTAATCTTCCCCTATCCACACAAAAACAAAAAAAGTTGCACATAGTTGGAACTCCATAATGGTTATTAATTGAATGAGTAAAGTTGTGAATAAGGACAAATTTAGCACAAGTCTGAAAATGAAAACTTAGCTTGCAGAGAAAGAAACAAATGTTTTATTCAATCATTTATATTCTAATTAATCCATTGGTTTACTAAACAAATATTTGACTGCCCACTAGATGCCAGATGTGGAAATAGATATTTACGTCTCATCAGTGAATGAAACTGACAAAGATACCTGTATTTGTAGCACTTAAATTCTAGGAGGGTGAATGATATAGAATGTTAGAAGGTAGTAAGTTCCATCAGAAACCAAACAAAAGAACAGAGCATCTAAACATAGATTGGAACTATTAAAGGAGGATTATGTAATCATTTTAACTCAAGCAATCAGGGTTGGCTCACTGAGAAGGTTAAATTTGTGTTAAAGCTGCCTTGAAAAGTTTATATTCAAGCAAAAACTCAAGCAAGGAAAGATAATTAGCCAGGTAGGTAATTGAAGGAAGGGCATGTGAGACAGAGGGCAGGGACAATAGAAGGACCTCAAGGTGGGATGCACCTGGTGTGTTTTGGGAACACAGGAGGCTATTGTGGCTGGAAAAGACAAAGCAATGGAGGTGAAGGGCCAGAAAATGCAGGGCCTCTCGGGAAGCTCTATAGGACATCCTTGGAATATTTAGATGACATGATCTGACTTAATATTTTAAAAGCATTGTTCTAGGGCTGGAGCAGTGGCTCAACAGTTATAGTGCTTGCAGGGCATATGTGAGGATACAAGTTCAAACCCCAGCACCACATGCACAACTAAGTGTTGGAGCAATGAAAATCAAATGAAAAAGTGAAATATAAATAAGAATTGATTCTCTTTCTCTCTCTCTCTCTCACTGTCCCTGTCTCAGAAAAAAAAAAAGACATTATTATAACTCTTACTTGAAGAACAGACTCTAAGAAAACAAGGGTAGAAGCAAGAAGACCAATTAGAAGGCTACTGCAATGATCCAAGGAAGAGACAATGGTGGCCCAGTTTGAGGTGTGCTCAGTGGAGGTTGTGAGAAGGCACAGCCAAGAGAATTTCCTAGTAGATGAGGGGTGGGACATGACAGAAAGGGAGGAGTCAGGCCCTTTTCCTTAAGAATCTAGCTGGATGTAGTTATGTTTAATTAAAGATGGAAAAAGGTAGTAAACGGAGCTGGTGCTAGAGCGGGGAGTCGGGGATGCACTGTTGGGCAGATGAAGTTTTGAAATGAATGTTGAGAGGTGAAGGGATCAGATTATGAGAGGTACAACCAGATGGGTGGATTAATCTACTGACAGATTAACGGGATAGTCCCTGTAGGCAGGTAGGGTGTGGCTGGAGAAGCAGGAGTGCCTTTGGTGTTGTTTTGTCCCTGGTGCCTCTGTTTCTGCTCCCATGAACTGAGGAGCTCTCTTCTGCGCTTTCACCATGACGTTCTGCCTCGCCTCAGGGCCAGAGCTATGGAGTCGGCCATCTACGGACCATGAAACCATGACAGGAAATAAACTTTCTCTCCTCTACATCATTCTTGTTGGGTATTTTGGTCACAGCTGCCTAAAACAGGTGGTAACAAGTCAAGTAAGATGAGTGTGTTGGGAACTGATGATTGGATATCCAGGGCCTTGCTGAGTTGGCTAATTTCCAATTTCCCACTTATCACAAGGCATCCAGGGCCTACCCATTTTAACATTCATCAGTAGACAATGGATTTTAGATGATCTAAAACCACAGTCTGTAGGTCAAAGTCAATTCTAACATTTTTAGAATGTAGAGCCATTTTTCCATAACAAACAATAATTTAAATTAATAGAAGAGGCCTATTTGTTTCAAATATTATTCCCTATAATAGAGTACAATGAAACAATTTGAATGGTACTAAAACAGGGTGGCATTTAACAAAGAATATATTAGAAGAAGACGAAAAATCAGTTATTTTAAATAAATTGCAAAGACAAATTTAATACTCTGATGTGATCTCCCTCACTGTTTCATGTCCACTCACATGGTATGTCAACTTGAATGCTCCAAAAATGTTTCATATGAAATACTAAAGGCATTTTGAGAAAAAGAAATGTTGATTTGGAATTTAAAGTAACATGACATCTTGAGAGACAGTTGAACCCTGAGACCAAGGAATCCCTAACAAAACCTCAGGGATGTCTGGAATCTGCTGAATTGCTGCAAATAGCCCCATGTGTCCCTTTGTGCACCAGTCTTCTGCAGAGTCTGGGCTAACACTACTCTCAGTGCTCTGGAGTTGCTGGTGTAACTCCTCAAGGATAGAAACCATCTGAATTACAACACATTTGTGGGACCATTGAGGGCTTGGACTGCCATGTGCAGAGCCCAGCATCAATCTAAAACTACGTGATCGCATCCACGTCTTTAGCTTCTTTGTGCTTCCATTTCATCATTTGTAAAACTGGAATAATAATTGCATCGAACTCAAAGAGCTGTTTCTAGATTTGAGTGAATTTGCCTACACACACACTTAGAAATACGCCAGGTATGTTGTGGCGTTATGGAAGTACCAACTACTTTACGTAGTTTTCAGATGAATAGATGAATTTCAAGGAGCATTATACATAAATCTGGTGTTTTTACACACACACAAAAGTGAACATCATCTGTTCTAAACCTTACGGAAAATCCTACCAGGAACCATGACAGCATATTTCAAATTGACATCATTTTATCCTGAGGTATAATCAACACATGACTGGCTTTATCCTCTTGCCATGGAAACATACTTGGTTGGCTGGGACACCAGGGCATCTTTGTGGAGTTGATAACATGGATACACATTGAAGGTACCAGGCTCCATAGAAACCCCTTCCACCGATGAAAAATCCTTTTCAACCAAACCAAACATTTCCATCATCTTAAATCCTAAGGGGGAAAAGTAATCAGAAAGAGGGAGAAAGGGAAAAAGAAAATAATAAACAAGTAGCTTATGATTTTAAATTTCAATCTTTTTCCATTAAAGATTTTTAAAAAATTCCAAAATCAGAAACCTGAACCCTGAATGGGAGTTCTTTAATACATTCATATTAGAAAAAAAGTGTGATAATGCATACCTGAAAGATCAATGCCATCCTTGTGCACCATTGGGCAGGCTGGAAAACAAAACAAGCAATATAAAGCCTAATTTAGATATTTTCCAAACAGACTCTTTTCCTGTTTTGAGATAAGGAAGCTAACATAACCTTTCTGGAAGTCTATTGTGGAAGGACTCCAAATTAGATGTGGTTATGGTTTTCTTTGGGTTTGTGAAGAGTGAAATGTTCTAAAGTCTCTTTTTAAAACCAAAGGGTATCACACTTCCTTGGCAGGCACAAGGATGCGGGTTCGAACCCCAGCACCACATACACAACAGTGTCAGAGCAACGAAAGCCACATGAAAAAAACTAAATAATTAAAACTGATATTCTCTCTCTCTCTCTCTTAAAAAAAAAAACTACAGGGGCACAGTTTCCTTCCCCTCCTCTGGGTCCATTAAAATCAGCAGCTGTGCTTGAGGGCTTTTGTGGGGATTTCTCATTTCTAATGCCCTCCCTGGCAGTTTATTGACACAGTTTTGAAAACTATTTCCTATATTTATTTAAGCATAGTGGATTTTAAACATAGATTCTCATCTGCCTAGGGAAGATTTTTATCAACCTAAAACTCTAAACAGAGGGGAGGGCAGCCTTTTCCATATGTTCAAAACCATAAAATTTAATGTCTCCATAACAAACAGTTCTAGAAGCTAATGTTGCCTTCAGTTCAAGATGGGGCTCATTACTACACCAGTATTAAATATTTATTTCAGACTTTAAACAACATGAATAAGTACAGATTCCAAAGAACTCACTTGCTGATGCGGTCTCACAGACAAAAGTGATTAATTCATCTTCAATTTTCTTAAAGGCATCAAAGTCATCCACAAAGAAGACATGGCGTGAACTGGGCTTGCTGCCAATGCTAACCAACTCTGAGTAATCTGCATCCGCCACACCGATTGCAAAAATGCTGTAGCCTGTGGCAAAAGGGGAACCGATTTTTGATTACTTTAAACTATTCAAAATTCAAAATGCAATAAGTTCAAATGTCCAAATGTTTAAAATCTGTTTAAGTAGGAATTCGTTCTTTACAGTTCTTCAGAATTCTGAATGAATGTATTTCATTAAGCAATAATTATTCCATCATCCCCTAAAGGAATTTTCCATTTTAAAGAAATTCAGTATGGCCAATGATCCAATTAGCGCTTAAGAAAAAATGGTTCCCATTTGAGTAACATCATTACAGCTGCATATTTTTAATAGTTATCTTAATGTTTATGAAATGATGTACATTTGAAACAAAGAAACTGAATTTATCTGATTTATCTGTGTTTTCGTTAGAAGGAGAAGCTAAGATAGCTCCACCAGCCATAGATGGGTCGTCATGCAAAGGTTGGCAAATAAATGATCAACTTCTATTTGCCAGCCATATTTTATGCCATCGAATCTTCACAATAGTGCTGTGAGAATCTCCATTCTACAAATTTAAAGGCTGAAGAATTTCTGTCTTGGGTTCCTGCCCTGGCCTTTTCCAATGGTCCTTTTCATGTTGTTGTACTTGTTTGTTGGAACTCCTTATACAGGGCATCAATGCACATGACAGATATATTAGAGACAATGACAAATTTTCTCTGGTAAAAGAGTATAATTATAGAATTGTAAAACAGAAGACACTTTAAAAATGGCACTGTCCACTTAATAAAGAAGTTGGAAACATTTAAGTAAAACTGATGTCCCTATAGATTTGTATTTAGTAAACAACAATGCTAGCATGATTATTGGTATAGCCACTATTATTTATATACCTAAAACTTACCATCCAATTGCATCTCCTTGGAAATTTTGTTCACATCATCTTGTGACCTTCCATCCGTTATCACCACAATAACTTTCGGGATGCCTCTTCTTGACCCTGACTCTACAGTAAACAGGGTATCTCGAACATGCTTGATTGCTTTTCCTGAAACAAAGGAAGGTAACAGTTCAATTTCACTCCATCCCACTTTTGTTTTGTTGGAGAGAAAAGGGTAGGAACAAAGTTTCTTAAAACAATTAAAAGTTTTTTTAAGTTATTATACCTTAAAAAAGAAAAAGAAAAATAAGAAGTCATTTCAGTATCTAATTACTTTTGAGCCTTAGCTGGGCTTTTCTTGGTCTTACCTGTCTTTGTATTTCCTCCTTTGTATGAAATGTGTTTAATTGCATCAAGAAGAGTCTCTTTGGTTTTATAAGCATTTAGTTTAAATTCTGTTCTGGGGTCATCAGTGAACTGAACCATTGCTACCTGGAGAGAGAAGGTACACTCACTTTTACACATACACAGATTTCCACTGGGTCAGAGAACACATACAGTATAATTTCCTTTTTCTTGGTACTAAGGACTGAGCCCAGGGGTGTTTTACTAGAAACCTACATTCCTGGCCCTTTTCTAACATTTTTTTTTACTTTGAAACATGGTCTTGCTAAGGCTGGTCTTGAACTTGCAACCCTCCCACCTCAGTCTCCCAAGTCCCTGAGATTATGGGCAGGAGCCATCCATGCCCAGCTATCACCTATAATTATAGTTGTCCCATTCCACATCCTTCTTGGATTAAAATTTCACACTATCCACATATCAACTTTGAAGACAAACTAAACAGCATCTTCTCTCTGAGTACTTTTCGGAAACTAGTTTTTAAAAAAAATCTCTCTCCAAAGTCTGGAGGACTTTTGCCAACTCTCTCTCAAGTGAAAAATGGTATCTTAAGACTAGTAAGTGGATAGATGTCAGAGAATCAGAGTTGGATTCTTTACAAGGATTTCCTTATGAAGCAAACCTATGAAGTAGCTATTACTATTCTACCAACTCTGCCGATGAAGAAATCGAGGCGCATGAAGTCAAATAATGTGCACGAGATCACAAGATTTGTACAAGATCACTGGCAAAGCTGATAGGTGAAGACAGGTATATTCTATTTCAAAATCTATGTCCTTACCACTACAACATAAACCTTCCTAGCTTCATTTCCTACAACTTGCCTTTATTCCCATGCAACTGTGAAATCATTTTTAATTAAGTTTTTGTTGTTATTATTTATTTTTCAGAACTGCAAACTACAAATGTTGTTGAATGGATAAATTAATTTCATGTTCTTGATCTAGAGTAATGTATGACAACAACTGCCCCCTTTCAAGCTTTTAATATCCTTAAGGGCAGGGAAAATATTGTGTGTATCATAAAAGGAGACACTCTGTCACAGAAAGAAAAGAAACCTGCCCTGACCTGGCCTTTCTTCCCTCTTTGTTTGCTGAATTCAAGAGCTCTTTAGGATTAGCATCCTCTCATTATAATTCTTTACCCATATCCCCCTGACAAATAGCCATAGTAAAAGCTTGAGAAAGAATTTTCTTTTCTTTTTTTTTAAAAAACTGGCCAGAACATTTATTTTCTCATTGATATGTGGATGTTATCTCTTTTTTTTTTTAACAGAAAATTTCTCAGGTTAGTTTTCTAGAAAATATTTATATCCTGGGTTAAAAACAGGTTGGTTTAAGGCAAGGATCATTTGAGAAAGAATTTTCAAATGCATAGAATGAATTAATAGTTGGTCTATCAGCCCTACCTGAGTTCCATCTGCACCAATCTTGTCCAGGGCTCCTACAGTGCTATATAGAAAGTTGATGATCTTATTGAAATTGTCATCTCCAATACTCCAGGACCCATCCACCATCAACACCAGGTCTGCCTTGGCAGATCTACAGACTAAAGATCAAAAAAAAGGGAGGGATAAGGGTGTGTAATTGGGGGGGCACTCCTGGGGGTAATTGTAATATCCAGAATCTATACTCATTTGATAGTATTTTGTTAAATACTTGTATGGTTGTTCAAAAAAAATAATAAAATTATAAAATATGAACAAAAAATATTTTGAATCAGAGATAACAGGAAAATATAGCAGTTATTAAACCAGTAAAAAGATAATGGTTTGCCCTCTACTAGTTAAAGCTTGATCCCAGAGGAAGGAAAGGTTTAACTTTGTTAAATAAGGTTCATCTCGTATTCTCTTGCTCAACATGCTTCCGCTTCTATTGGATTTGTGGAAACATAAAACAAGCCCACCAATCTCTGCCCCAATGAATGAAAAATGAGGAAAGAGTCTCCTATTCTCATGTGGGACTAAAGGAATTTGCACAGAAACATCAGCAAACATGGTCCAGTGTCTGCTGACTGGAGTGATGGCCATGCTATCGCTACACTCTGACCTTGCCTTCTTGAGTCAGTACGTCAGTGTTAGAGAGACTGAAGTGTAAAGAGGCGTACAATACAGGGGAAGTGGATCAATCTACAATTCAATGTACATTTGGATCAAGGCTATAAGCAAACATGAATTTCAGTCTTATTAAAAAATGCTTTGTAGGCCTTTCTACCACACATTGCTACATGTTAAGAAATGTACAGTAATTTTAGCAAGGGAAACTATTATTAGTAGATATTAAGGATATCAACATACTCAATCCAAAAATAATAAAACCAAACCTCACAAAATTAATATAACCCTATTCCATTAAAAGCATTTTTTTCAAAGTTTTTTTTGGAATCATAAGCTGTTTCTGATTATCTATACTTCTTTTTCTCTTCATTAGTATAGATCACTGTAGTTCACTCTTTTATGATGAAGTAAACAATTTGCTCTTCAACATGAGTTTTTTGATGTGAGGCTGGTTGCACACAAAAAATTCTATGAGATAATATGCCTTTTTCTTTTCTTTAAAAGAAAAAAAATTAAAAAAGAAAAAAATCATTTTCTATTTTATTATGTACAATTTTATTCCCTCAAAGTTATTTTCAGTGTGAAATAAACCATTACCAGGTGAGATAATATGCTAAGGACAATAGGAGCTAGTACAGTTGCTCTTATAAGTTCTGTGATTTACAAAATTTTACAAATTTGTAGTTTGATTCTAAAACTTAAAAGAATCATAATATTTGCTAATTATGTTTATTTTTAAAAAAAGGACCAGGCTTTTGGTTCCCAAGAAATGAAAAATAAAAATTAAGTTTCACATTCAAAATGAGACTCGAATCTATTTAAGAATTAATGAAACATTTACTTAATAGAAGAGAGAGAAAATACATCAACATTCATGAAGAAATGACCTCAAGGATATGAGATTGTGTTTTTAATTTTCTGTAAATTTTTACTCTTTAATGTTTGTTTAATAACTATTCACTATTGCTTTAATAAAGAAGTTATATAGCTGTTTTAATTGAATACATTTGGGACATACAGCCAAAAAATGAATAGCACATTCAAGTCGCAAAAGCCCTACCATTAAAACTAGCATGATGAAAATTCAGACCAGTGTTTCTTCTTTGCCAGTCCTTATTTCTGCAGGACCTTCCCAATCACACATCTTGCACAAGTACCTAAGGACTGTTACTTATGATATCCGTGTTCAGCTATTAGTAAAATAATTTTCTGAACTCTGAGTATTCTGCCTGCTATGTTGGGACACATGCTGGGCTTTATTAGAGCTTCCCATTGCCTCTTTGATTCCCTGACCCTTACTGTCTGTGTAGCATATGACCCCACTGACTTTAAGCTCCTGTACAGTAGGGACAAGTTACACTTCATCGTATTCCTGGCACGTACCAAGCAGTTCAAAATGAATCACGAGTAAAACCTTTCAAGTACATGCTCTTTTTCCTCTCTTGCCTCCAATTCATCCTCCTCATTTCACCAAAGTGATCTTTCTTAAACAAAGATTTTTATGAGGTTACCCTCCTGTATGCCTCATAGCCTGCTATGTCCTATGGGATAAAGCCCAGCTCCTTATTCTGGCACAGAAGCCAGAATAGATAGAGCAGGCTCTATCCCCACTGTTCCTTCCATGCCACATTAAAGTGATTATGGTTCCCCAAACACTTCAAGAACTTGGATCACTCTAGGACCTCAAATGCTATTCATACCATTATTTACACTCAAGCTCATTTTTCAAATGTAGATCAAATTCCTCCTCTTTTATGAGTCATTAGCCTGCACCAGCATCAATTATTCTCATTCCTGGGCTACCATAGCACAGTCTCTATTGTGTAATCCTTATCTGGTAATTACCTATAAAAGCACCTATTTCTCCTATAATGCTGAAAATGAGCAGAAGTCAATGGTGCCTTATTATTGTGTTCCCTGAGCCTAGCATAAGAGCTGTGAGAACTAACAGTAGGGTTAATAAATATTCATTAGTGGAATGCAAAAACTAATCACCACCAAATTTTTTAAAAAAACTACCTTAACAGCTCCAGTAAAAGGTGCTAAAGAACCATTGTAGTGAGGACAGAAGAACATGGAGAGAGGCATTTCAAGATAAGCTGGGAACCATTCCTCTGGACTTCAGAATTAGATTCACTTAACCCTTTGTGTAACTATTCTTCCCTGGTGAACATTCACTACTGTGATGTTTTAAATGAAATACATATTAAACAATTCTATTTTGTGTAGAAGTTATTATTAAAAGGCTATTTTAAAAAGTAAGTCACATCACAGTTTCATAAGCATTTATATTAAGAGGTCAGGTGCCATAATAAATAGTTAATATTAATACCTTGGTTTTTTATATGAATAAACAAACAAAACAAATGGAACATCTGAGAATCCCACTGCTGTTGTGTTATTCTCTTACCATCTTTTGCAGGTGGAATGGTTGGAGGAAAGGTTGGAGGTTGAGTAGGAAGTGATACTGTAAAGAAGAGGAAGAAACTCATCAGTCAGACACCAAATCTGCAGGGAAGGTGGGGGGCAATGATGTAATCATTACTCAGGGGCATCAATGATTTTGACAACTATCTTTGTAAATTTAATGGCTCCTATAAATCAGTCACAGCCTATGAACAGACCCCATCCATCCTCTCAACCTCAGACCCAAGGCTTCAAATGCCACTTTGTCACAATTCAGTTCACCCAGCAGGAGTCAATGCAATCAAACTGTCAACTACAAAGTGATTCAAATGTTGATTTAAGGCAGGGATCCTGCCAACCCACTTCAGATCTGGGCTCTGGCTACTTTCACACATATAATTAACTTCATTTCTATTCTTCCTAGCTAAGGACTGACCATCAATCCTTGTTCCATGACATGTTTCTCCCTTCCCACCCTATTTCCCTCACGATGTCTGTTTCCAGTGGAATCTGATTCACTTTTTATTCTGCTCAGCCTGTATCTGGAAAATCTCTTTCAGTTCTGAAGACTAAGTGTATACACTGAGAAGCTGGAGTGCATTCAGATCTTTTCAACTTGGTATTGAGGGATGAGAAGTCTATATACTATGCAGAGGTGTGGTTTGGCTAAGGGACCTGGGGACATTTAGATCAGAGGAGTGACTCAAGCCAATTCACATGGCAAAGTACCAGAAAGTCACGGTACCATGAGGTAAACACAAAATATCATTTTACTATGTCTTCATTTCTATTCCTGACACTAAAGATTTAAGAAAAAATGAATAATTCTTTTTATTATCCCAATTTACATTTGGGAAAACACTCTAAAAATCATAGCCATTCACAAAGTGAATGCCCAGCCTCAAGAGACAATAAACAACAAATAGCTGGAAGGATTCAAACTCTGGCAGAAAGATAATTTGCCTAAATATTTGTAAAGGGAATTACTTCATTGGCAGGAAGGTTGGAAGATATAAATTTTAAGGTGTCTTCCAATTCTGACATCCAATAAAATAAAATTATTTTAATGAAATGATTCAACATTAAAAAATGCAGTGTCTGTATATTACTGATATGGAAAAATGACCAAGATTAATTATTATATGAAATAATGCAAACTACAGAATAACACAGGATGATCTCATTTGTGAAAAAATAATAGAACTTCTCAAAGGAAACAACAGTGACAGAAATACGTTTTTCTAGAAAGGGAGAATGGGGTAAGAGGGAAATCAGCAAAATACTCTTTACTTTTCTATTATACAATTATGGATGCACGCATCACTGTTATTTTTCATGGTAAATTTCTGAAGCTAAAACATTCTAAAAGTAATAAAAAATTGAACATTTTTATTATTAAAACTAGGACTGTAAAACTTTCTTGAAAGCACTAAAATAACACTTCCAAAAAGCCAGATTTATGCATCTTAAAATCTGTAGAAGCAGAAAATCAACTTTAAAACTGTGCCTCTTCTTTAATGTCAAATTTTGAAGCATATCCCAAATTCAGTCAATAAATCAAGAACCAAATCAGTGAGAGACTATGGCAGCCAGATCAATAATATTTGGTCAGAACATCTAGCCAAAGAATCTCCTGGTAAGAAGAACCATAGTGCCCTGGTGACACATGTTCATATTCTATATGTGGCATACAGATGGCCACTGTCTTCAAGAGTGTGAGGGGCTGACACATGGTGGAGGGAACAGTCTTGGTCTGCATTGCTTCAGAAGGCTGGACTGGAGCCAATGGGGGAAGCTACAAGGAGACAGATGTCTCCAACATCAGGAAAACATTTACAACCGAAGAGCTATCTAAACAATTGGAATTAACCCTGGGCTGGTAGTTAACAGTCACAGGATTAATTTTAGAGGATGTTGAAGTAGACCAAGGATCCCAAACTGAAATGTTTTTAGAGGTAAAGGGAGCAATGAAAATGAACAAAGAACTTAGCCTACACTCCTGAGAGTATATGCACTGGAGACACAGTAGTTAATTGGTTCAGCAGATTAGCACCTTGAGGATACAGGGGCACTGTGCTCTAAGATGTTCTGGATTTTCAAAAAATATTTTAAAACTTAAAAGTATAACCTCAAGAGAACATGTCTCATGGTGAGATCTAGCGCCTTGGCGGCCAGTTTGTGACTTCCAAATAGATAACTATGGTGATGATAAAAAGTTCTTATTCAGTGAGATACCAGTAGAAAAGTTCGTCAACAGGCATTCTTTTACTGGTTCTTAACTGCCACCACTGGAGGTAAGAGAGTAGATGTTTAATTTTATTGATGAGCAAAGAAGCTCAAAGGTATTCAATGGCCAATGGTATGCTAGAAAGGGGCAGAAGAAGAGACCAAGTCAAACCTGTTTGACTTTAAATATTGTGCAATATCAAAGCCCTATTAATTTAAAAATTAAGCGATCTATACCATAAAATAGAATTCTAATCAGCATTAAAAAGAAACTGATAAATTCTACAACTTGGATAAGCCTCAAAGATATATGCTAAGTGAAAGATGTCAGATGCAGAAGATTATCTGTTGTATATTTTCCTTTCTATGAAATGCCCAGAAAAGGCAAACATATGATAAAATAAAGTAAACTGCCTGGGCCTGAGGGTAGGAATGGGATAGACTGTGGACAGACAGGAAAGATTTCATTGGGTTGATGGAATCCTAAAACTGGATTATTGTAGTAATGGCCATGCTGAATATACCAAAAAAAATCATTGAATGATACACTTAAAATGTCACATTTTATGGTATGTAAATTATACCTCAAAAATATACTTGCAATAGAAAACGTTGAATATTTCAATGTTATGAAATAAATATATAAAAATAAAATTAGATGACTCAATTATATTTTCACCCTCTGTTTTTTCATTTCACACACTGATAATGATTTATTTCCGCAGGTTAGAGAGGCAGAAAAATCTATATATACATGGTAGTAGCACTTTATAAATACCATGCATATACGATATATAGCTACCAAGAAAGACCATCACCCACCAAGTTTAAGATACTGAGTTAAAGGTGCAAGTGTTCCCTAGAATTTATTAAAATTGAAACCATTTTAATGTTTGTGGCCTCCAGGTTAGGAATTCTTTATTAAAAGCCATTCCAAGAGGTCCACATCCTCCTAGTTCTTTGGAACATATAAAAAGTGCTTTGTTTTGATTTTATACATTGCCTTTCCCTTCGGTGCATCAGATCTGCTGCCAACAAGAGCCTCTTAAGCAAGCAATAACTCTAGGGTCAGCCGGCTGGAACACCTTGGCTCCATTCCCGCCCTCGAGGCTGTGGTAATACGGCATGGTTTTAATGTCAGGACCCAGTCCCTACACTCTATTTTGCACTCCACACACCACCAGTGTTCCTTATGGATAAGGGTCACAGTGTAGGTCATTGTTTCAAGTGTTTTGCCACCACATGGCTTTACAGTACCTTGTGAAACACAGATAGAGAATGGAAAAAATAAAATATATCAATGACCTCAGTGGGCCATATGCAAGAAACTCTGGGATTAGATAAGAGGAGCAAAATCTGCATTATAAATATTCCCTGGGCAGTGATATACCCAAGGCAAATTTTCTAAATGGAGAAAGGTTTTAGATCCCAAACAAGACACCTAAAGCAATGTTGGTTCACAGTGAGTAGAATCGGAAGAGGGGCCACTTGACTTACGTGTTTTTTCCATGATGCTTATGCTTGGTCCCTCCATCTCCTGGAGCTTGGTGTAAACACTGATTTTGTACTCTGAATCAGGCTGGAGTCCATAGAAGCAATGCCTGTTTGTCCCTCCTCCTACAGTAGATTCTTGCTTTTGTGTATCTATAAGAAAAACAAAACAAAACATATACAAATTTTTTTAAAAAGCCATCAGTAGATGATTTCTTCTAAAATGCTTAAAATTCAAGATATCAAAAATATCCAGAATGAATTATACTTGTTTGAGGTATTGAATCTTTTCCAAAAGATGTTATATATCCACTGATTTTTTCCACCGATTTTGTATATACAAAAATAAAACTTAAAAGATTTCGGAGGTCCACATCGACTGAATAAAGAACTATTCATGTACTTAATCATGTGCCTACACTGCATGTATCTCAATCAATCTGCTGCT
Organism: Aplodontia rufa; assembly: GCA_004027875.1. Classification (NCBI taxonomy): domain Eukaryota; kingdom Metazoa; phylum Chordata; class Mammalia; order Rodentia; family Aplodontiidae; genus Aplodontia; species Aplodontia rufa. The sequence continues at coordinate 98,109 of PVKS010001065.1, forward strand.
CAGGAGTGGATGTGAATATATTCATTGCCTAAAATCTGAATGTCTTTTTTTCAACCTGATTCTCCACAACAGTAATGTGATCACAAAATGACATGAGAGGACACATACTTTTAACTCCTATAACTTATTGTCATTCAGCAGGAAGGCCTTCTAGGCAGTGGCCTAAGGTATGGGTAGCGGAGTTAGAAATTATAAAGTGCTAGGCGATTCTCAGCCTTTGGTCTGCTTTCAGGCTCTCAAAAGCCTTATCTAAAGCTGCTCCAGGCAAGGGCTGGAAGCAGAAACAGGAAAACTAAGGAGTCCCCAGACTGCCCTGTTTCCTCTCTCAGCCTTGATTTTTTTTTTTTTAACCAAGGAAGAAGCTCATATGATGAACACATGAACATATACCTAATTTCAAATTGCGGTAAGATCAATTCAATCTAACGTATAAAAGTCAAAGTATTAAATCAAATAATAGATAAATACAGTAAAAATAAATACAATTAGTTTGGAAAGAACTTTGGCAATGTCTAGGAAAACCTAAAATGTATATTCACTAACCCAATTTTGGGTTTTATACCTGGAAATTCATGTATAATATCAGAAGAAACTACACTTAAGAAAGTTAACTCCACTGGGCACAGTGACACACACCTATAATCCCGGCAACTCAAGAGGCTGAGGTAGGAGGACCACAAGTTCAAAGCCAGCCTCAGCAAAGGCCCTAAGCAACTTAGTGAACCCCTGTCTCAAAATAAAATATAAAAAGGGTTGGGGATGTGATTCAGTAGTTAAGCACCCCTGGATTCAACCCCAGTGCTCCCCAACAAAAAAAGAGAAGTTAGCTGCAATGTTATTCACAATAATGAAAACCTTGAAAGAAGTGAAAGTTTAACAATAGGTATTTATCCACTTCAGACATAAAATATTTTGTATAATAAAATGTTATGTGGCAGTTAAAAGGAATAAACTTGCTTTGTGCATATCTAAACGTAAATCTCATATAATGTTGAGTGAAAATGAACTTTGATAAACAATGTTAACCTCTTCCTAGTGATATCAATTTTAAAACACATAAGCCATACGTACTTATGAATATATTAATGTAAAATCATAAAAACATGAGTTAAATAGATATACACTAAATCACTGACAGAAATTACCTTGAAATAAGGGTTACAAAATGAAGCTCAGGTTGAGTACAGAATACCCATTTTTTTTTTCAGAGTGAATCTTTTATTTCATTGAACTTCCACAAAAAATAAAAAACAGGGCTGGGGATGAAATTCAGGGGTAGTAAGCTCGCCTAAACTACATAGGCCCCTGCTCAAGCTCCAGTACCATCAAACAAAGTAATCCAAAAATTCAGCCTTGATTTTTAATGCATGGGATGGTTCCTCTCCATCACAGAGGGGACTCTTTGGAAGCCTCTCTAAACTCCCTGAATGCACTCTGAGAAAGTCCCTTTCTAGTCTTTTAAAATCATAATAGAGGAAACAGGACATGGTATGTAAGTGCCTTCGGCCAAACCTGCTGTAGAGATGCCTCTCAATTACTGGTGACCAGGTCCTTCCTGTTCTACCAAGGAGTTATGTCACGGCCAACTTCATGTCACGGCACCTTCTCCACCATGAGACCAAAGCACTGGAGGCCCGACTAACCACTAACTCTTTTCTTCATTCCCACACCCACTGAAAAATTGCTGTGCTTCTCCTGGAAGAATTAGCGTTAGCCTTTGGATCCTGAGTCTGAGGAAGTTGCACTAAGCATATTCATTTCTAGAGGGCTTACCAAGCCAGGTTCTGTGCTTGGTGTTAGTGAGAAGAACAGCCACAAAGATAACCATAGCCAACATCTGATGGGTGCTTCCCAAGGGCTAAGCAATATTCTAAGGGTTTCATTTGTATTAGTTCATTTGATCCTCACAACATTTATAATTATCCCCAATCTAAAGATCAGAAAAGGTAGTAATTAACCCCGTTCATAACTCAATAACAGAACTGAGATTGGCATTTGGAACTCTGAAACCTAGGGTCAGAGGGTGCTGCCTTAATTTCCGCTAATATATCATAAAATAATGGAAATTAAATGTATAGTTTTTTCATAAGGAAACCCTCAAGAGAGCCTCTGAGTGCATATTAAATGTGTAAACACATTTAATAGATAGCTAGAGATGGGAGGAAGGGCCTCGTGACTCAGTGTTTTATCACTTTGTTAGACATGGTTTACTTTGGTGGTCCTAACTACGGAAAAGTTTCACGTGAGTTTTCTTATAAGCATGTAGTGTTTATATTTTACCATAATGGATAACTGGTTGAAAGGAAGAATCAGTGCTACCATGAAAGAGCAATTATTCAAGTTTCCCTCAAGAAAGATCTCCTGATATATAAAGTATTCAATCAATGCCTTATAAAGCTTTATTTCTAAGAATTTTAAAACACTGTCAAAATAGTGTTAAATATATTATAGATATATTTAATGGTTAAGAAGAAACATCCACTCCTCCAAAATGTTATTCACAAAAGAATTTATTAAATCAACAAATATAGAAAATGTAAACGTGGACTAGTTGCGGTAAGTGTAAACCATGAAGATGTCAAACAATTTTTGTCTGTTTGGAAAGTATAACACTAAATAAACTTCCATCTATATATTAGCATACAGATACTAGAACAAAACAGATGTGTATTTAAATATGCATATATCAAAATAAACATGATGGATGTCATTTTAAATTTGTGGAGAAATCCTGACCTTTAAAAATCTAATTAAAATAAATCCATTTCACAAATGAAATTCAAAATTTATTTTTATATATATTGTGAATATTAAAGTTTTCATAAGTAAATTTTATAATGTAATGTAGCCTGAACTTATTTGTTTACAATGAAATATTGTCTAACTCACTTTAAAATATCATATAAATGATGAAATAAAAACTGTTAAGGTGTTTATGAGATTAAATATTACTGTGAAGGAAATTTGATAGTAAGTAAAATCCAGAGCTCTGCTTTGCTGAAGTCCAAGTTCAGACTGTGGTTGAGGCTTGGAAACCCACAATAACTCTTTCTTTCTGACCCTTAAGCACCTTTCGGAGCCTTCTGGAAACCTCTGTGAGCCACCCGTAATACAAACATTTCCTGAATCCTATGCATGGATTACATCCATCTACCTCCACAGAAATTTCCAAGGGACTCTCCAGGGCATCAATTCTAGAAAAGTGCTTTTCTGCCCTTTCCTCTTTCTTATGGATATCCATGCACTTTAAAGAACTTTGAAAATAGAATATTAATGGGCTTTACTGCTAAAAATAATAAATCTATAAGCCACCGGAAAACTGGACCAGGCACTATAAAATCAATGGCAAATAGTATCAGTTTGGTTCCCAATACTAACAAAGAGGAGTTCCGTGAGCAGGGGTGTACCCCTGTTGCCTTTGCTTGTGTATTTCAAGTCCAGCGGCTTTGCCTTAAAGGAAAATAAAACCTAAACTGATCAAATTCTGAGTAATTTCTTCAAACTCTTCTGCCAAAAGCAGAAAGTTATTTTTTTGGAACAGGGGAAAAAAAACTGTCCCCACTTGACTATTCATTTCTAGGAAGCAAGGATAAATACTCTAAATCATTACCATGTTGATAATGATGCCACCAACTTGACCACCCCAAATGTACCAAGAAAAGCTGTTGAGAGTCGTGGCGGATATTCAAGATGTAGACTGGCATTTTATGATGTGAATACTTCCCCTCCCTAAATCTCTCAAACACCCTAATCCCAAATCATCATGTCACTGCTTCAAACAATTTAGCATTGAGAATAAATTTTATTCCACATGATTTTTTTTTCTGGCCCTGGTCCTTGGAAAGCTAGGCCCTCCACTACATGGCAACTCTCTGCCCTTGTTAGCGGATGCTACTGCAAAATTGACATTTCGCTACCTTAAAAGGGAAAACGAGTAGGGCATCTTCTGAATGCTTTTCTGAGCAGGCCACAGAGTAGTTCACCAAGTTACAGGGATTAGGGAAAGAACACAGTATTTAGACCTTTCTGGCATAGAAACACAGGAACTTGAAGGGAAATGCTATACCCCACCTTCGTGCCAAGTCAGCTCAAAAACAAATGGAGAGAGGGACAGAGCCCCGGAGCACCCCAAAATAATGGGGTTTCTCATGGGGTTCTGAGTTACCAAGTTCAAACAGAAGTCTCTCACTTCGGTCTATCCTAGCATTACCCAAAATTCTGTAATTGAATTTGGCAAGTGGATGACTGGCAGATTGTATTTCAGTCCATCCTGAGAGGACCTGGTCCTTCTGGTAATTTTTTTTCTTCTTCTTGGCTATAAAAATGCCATAATATTTACACGAGTAGGGGACATCTGTTGTTTTTGCCTGTCTTGTGTTCAATCCCCTCTCTTTGGATCTATTCCTCCCCTCTCTTGGTTTGTATAATTTGGAAAGGATTGAATTCCACTCCACCCCTCCTTGCCACCACCACCACCAAATACAGGGATGGAGAGCAACCAGGACCAACCGAGTCAGTTTATTTCATGCCTATGAACTCACTGACAGATTTGGGGCATGTGACCCTCACCAGGCCAATATGACTCAGTTCCTGGACTTCTGTTGGAAACATTGAGAAAGAGAAGTTGGGAAGATGTAATTCTGGATCTTACTGGGACCCACACAGAGCCTGGCTGAGAATGAAGGCAGAGGAGAGTGGAGCAGGGGATGGAACAAGGGATGCCCAGGTCCATGCATCCCTAAAGGTGATGCTTCTAGACTTCTCAACATATAAGCCAATAATCTGACCCTTTTGCATAAGTTCCTTTTATCTAGGTTTCCATAAATAAAATTAACAAATTTGAGTGACTCAACCTGGATACTTTATTCACAAAGTCATGTGCAGAAAATTGCCACAGTTAATCACTTCAAATGAAGTCATTTTAGAGAAACCGAAGCCCAGGGAAGAGTTGATCAGCATCGTGGTTACAGCAAACCCTCCTCTACTGACTTCATGTTAGAATAAAAGTACACAGCCTCAGGTCATGGGATATATATGAAAAAAAATTCCATTAAACTGAAGGAAGCTGACTGACACATTCAGAAATAGGTCAACCTGGGGTAAAGCTTTTCTCCAACACATGGAGGAATTAAGAACCCACTTTCCCCCGGTTACTCCTCTGGTTGGGGCAGAAGGATAGAAATCTCTATGCAGGAAGTACATGGAGTCAATAGAAAATATCACAGGGTCACAGCTCCTGGGTTGTGTGGCTCATGTGCCCTTGGAAGAAGGGATATCTCACCACAAGTCCCCCAGAGACAGTGAATCACAATGGCAGTCACATTCTTCTGTAAGACAAGAAAAAAGTTCTGCCTAATTCTTCCCCACTCCTAAGCAGAAGAGCTATTTCTTGATCCAAATCGTACACATTAAAATATCTACGAATTCCCTCCTGCCACCCCCATGTCCACTCCCCCACCAAACATTCCTGTTTGAAGTGTGGATGAGAGCCTGTGGCTGAACAATACTACTTAGTTAGACAACTGGGTGAAGGAGACCTGGGCTAATTTTGCTTATAACTCTCAGCTAAAACGTTAATGAGAAATACAATGCACCACACTTTTGCACACTCTTGTTGAACTGAGGCTGTGGAGGCTCAGCTGGAAGTTCTCTGGCAGCCTGAAAACGAAGGGGAGGGACAACAAGCTCTCTTAACTGGAAGATTACAATGATACATATACAGACCCAGTGTTTGGCCAGCAAAGATCCTGGCTCCAGAAAGAGCTTCCTGCGGATTTGGATTACCAGATTCACATGATCACACACAGTAATCATGTCCTCTCATAAAGAATCACAATGGTGCTTGCAAACATGCCACATTAAAATCACTGAATGATGGGGCTGGAGCGGTGGCTCAGCAGTTTCGGCGCTTGCCTGGCAAGCAGGAGGACCCGGGTTCAAACCCCAGCACCACAAACACAACTGAGTGTTGCAGCAACTAAGGCCATGTGCAAAAATAAATAAAGTTGTTTCTCTCTTTCTCTGTCTCTCTCACTGTTTCTCTCTTTAAAAAAAAAAATCACTGAATGAAAACTACTTACAGATCCTACCTACTCCATGGGTAAAGCTAGTTTCAACAATTCCTTTTGTCAATCTACATGGATATAATTTTGAGGAAAGGCAGGGAATATCCAGGGAGCTATGTTCCTATTTCAACTTTTCTTTTTTTTAAGAGAAGGGGAGACAGTGATAGAGAATCAGTTTCACTTATTTCTTCATCTGGTATTTGTTTCTCAGACACCCAGTTTTGTATCTGGTGCTGGGGTTCGAACCTGGGTCCTTGCACATGCCAGGCAGGTGCTCCAACCACTGAGCCACTGATCCAGCTCCTTATTTCAATTCCCCACATTATATAAAATGATAAAAGTATTATGAAATAGTTTGGGATTGTAATTATTATAGTTAGCATTTTTTAAAAAGCCTAACACACACTACTGAATTTCAACCCTTCTATGTTAAAAGTATGACATATAAAGATAAAGGAAATATAATTCAAGATTTTATAGTTGTTCCTCAAATAGTTGTATATCTTTCATTTATTTCTAGCTAAATATCCCATAAATCAGATTTAACACACTACAAAATTCTGTCTTCCCTTTGCTTTCCTTACTGTTTATTCCGTATTAAATCACTCCCATACATGGAGTCAAGGTCAGGCTTTCACAAGACACAGCAGAGATATTGAGACAGCATCTTGGCTGGAGCTGGCAGGAAATTCTTCTAGAATGTTCTGCATACTTCAGTTCATATTCTGTATTTCCAAATAGTCTCAGTGCTCTCCTAAATTATTCTCCCTTTATGGATGGGATCAAAAATAGAATTTATGGATTTTTAAAATGTAATGATAGCTAGAGATATGGGCTAGTGAACCCAGTCTTATCTGGACCTGAACAAATCCACTCCCTCTGTTTTTTTAGAAGTGGGAAAACCAATATCATTTGTCCAGAAAGAACAAGAACCTTTTTAACAACTTTGCTGTCAAGTTTGGAACATAAGAAAAAAAAATCATTTAGGATTCTGTGTCTCCTATAAAATGAAAAGATTTCTACCATTTATACAAATCAAATTAAAATATTTTTCTAAAGAGAGAGGGACAGTGAGGGAGACAGAGAAAGAGACAATCAATTTTTATTCAGATTTTCCCGTGGCCTTTGTTGCTCCGAAACTTTGTTGTGTACATGGTGCTGGGGTTTGAACCTGTGTACTTGTGCATGCTGGGCAAGCACTGTAACCTCTGACCACCGCTTCAGCCCAAATTAAAGTATTTTTATTATGTTTTTCTAATGAAAAAAATGCTAATAGTGTGAAAAGAATTTTCATTTTTGAATCCCATACCTGCTAATACTGTGAAAAGATTAGCTGCCCTGGCCAGTCAGTTTTGGGGCACCAGGTTTTTGTTGCTGTTCTCAGTCTTCCTAATGAAGAGCAGGAGAGGTTTCTAGTGCTTCAATTTTGGAATGAAGTTGCAAATCCTAGCTGTCCTTGAGAACTGTGGTGCTGAGGAACTCGTGGATGGCATATAGACCCATCTACCTCCTCCAGAAAGGCAGTGCGCCGCTTACCAGTTGTCGCAAGGGAAACAGAAACTAGGAAATCCACGAAACTCAAGCCTGGTCCCCACAGAGTGCCCCCCAGGACCGCAGCACCGTGCACTTTTGATGCATTCAAGGCTGCCTGTTTGGCTCCTGTTCCTCAGGTGCTTCCCGGGTGCACCTGCTTCACGCAGATTTTCTCAGCTAAAGGTCAGGACTGCACGGCTCAGAGTGGAGAAAACGGAGGTTTGCAGAGGGTGAGTAGTCACCTTCGACTGGTCGGTCTGGCTGCTCAACCTGCACCAGTGAGCACCACACCCGGCTCCTCAGGAAGGCGGCACGGCCTCGAGTAATGCGTGCTGCTCCCGGTGATCTGCATGGAACCAGGGGTACAAGTGATGGACAAGAACGCGGGCAACCCGCTGCACTCACCCTGGAGGGGTTCTAGAACTATCCGGTAGGCTGTGGCATGACGATGCACCTGCCATCGAGCGCACAAGCTGGTCATTTCAACCTGGTTGACTTGGAGATCGGTCACACCCAAGAACACTACAGTGGAATAGAAAGATACACGTGTCATACTACAGACAGTTCCACAAATGTCCCCAACTCTGAAAATAATTTATGGTAAAATTCTTATCTCAAGCTCCACACGGGGGTGGGAGCTCCATTGGCTCACAATAAGTTAGTGCACAAAAGATAAATACACTATGATTTGAGAAAATCAGCTGCAAAACATTATGTATAACATGGTCTGTCTGATATTTGTAAACAAAAAGGAAAACATATATTCACAGGAAAAAGGCCAAATGCAGTGCGGGTGAAGTTATGGGTGATTTCTAATCTTCCTCCTCTATTTTTTGTACATTTTCTATACATTCCACAATTAAAATATAATGCTTTTCTAATAAAATATAAACATATATGTACTTATCAACCAATAAAAAAGCCATGACTTAAAGAACAAAATGGAACCCAACAGAATTGTTGCACAAACAGGCAATTTCAAAAGGACTGCCCTTCAAAATACAAATGTGCGAGATTATGCATTACTTCCCTTTCTGTGCCTGGCTTATTTCACACGACATAATGTCCTTCCTTGCTTTCTTCTATGCTGTTGCAAATGATGGGTGTTTATCCTTTTTTTTCTTTTAAGAAAGAAGGACAGTGAAAGAGAGAGACAGAGAGAGAGAATCAATTTTTATTGAGTTTTTCACATAGCTTTCGTTGCTCTGACTCTTAATCATGTATGTGGGTGCTGGGGTTTGAACCTGTGTACTTGTGCATGCCAGGCAAGTGCGGTAACTGCCAAGCCACGGCTCCAGCCCCAACGTTTATCCTTTTTAATGGTTGAATAATGTTCCACTGTGGTGTTGTTCATGTGGAATCTAACGAATTGGCTCTCATACAAGTAGAATGGAGAAGGGTCACTAGCAGAGGCTGGAAAGACTGAAGAGCAATGCGGAGAACTTGGTCAACAGGCACTACATTACAGTTAGATAGGAGGAATAAATTCTAGTGTTTGCACAGTAGTTAGGGTGACTATAGTTAATGATAATGCATCGACTATTTCCAAAATAGCTCTTGTAGTTACAAGAGCTATTTTGGAAATATTATTTCGTTGTGTTAGTGTTCTCACCACAAAGAAATGATACTTATGGTGGTGGATATGCTAATTACCCTGATTTGATCATTTTGCAATGCATACAAGCATTTAAACACCACATTGTACCCCATAATCGTGGATACTCAAAATTAAAATAAAAACAAAATGGAATTGAGAATGAACACATTTTTGAAAAAATTTAAATGGAAAAGTTTACACACATAACAAATTGTTCAGAAATACATAGATTCCTATTAGTCTTAAAGCACTAATATGCAAAAATGATTATTATGCTAAACAACAAAAATATTGTCTCTCTGGGACAAGAAAGGAGTAGTCATTTGCTGTTTATCATTTAGATCCAAACAGAACAAAGCAGAAAATTTTTAGTATTTACTTTCCCTAATGACCTTAGACTACATCTGTCCATATCATTTTCTCTGACTTCTCCCTCTTTTAACTAACTCATAAAATAAAAATACCTTATAATTATCATCTTCAAGATGCAAATTATAGCAGCAGGGAAAATGGGGTATTATGAACTGAAATCCAATTCCACGCATGTGTGAGTCTGTTGGGATGAACCCAACTACTATGTATAGCTGTAAAGTTCTAATTTAAAAAGTTATAAATTATATCACCATAATTTATACCTATATTTTGCTTCTTGCTGTTAGAACAGAGGGAAGACTTTTTTTTCCTACAGCAAATTAAACTACTATTCTTCCTACACAACAAAGGGTAATTAATGAGATTTCTACAACCACACTAAATATGAAAAACTATTTAATTTACTTATTTGCCATCACGTGACATTTCTTTTTTGTTTTGGCTTGGGAGAGAAATAAAAAATAATGAAACTATTTAATTTTTACTTGAAAGACAAAAATAACAATGATTTAACACTGTCAGTCTTTTACAATATATTTGGAATGCTTGATGTACTTAATAAGGGAGAGGAAAGGAAGGAAGAGAAGATGAAGAGGAAGGAAGACAGTAAAAGAAGAAAGGAAAGGGAGAGAGACCGCTAAACAATCACCGAGACTGAAGAAGTGGTGCAAAGACGGCAATCCAAAGAGCAAACTCAACCAGAGAAGGAGAGAGAAGGGAGGCAGATTCGATGCTGTGTTTAAGGAGGGATTATGGGGTACTACCATGGAGCCACACAGAAATACATAGGGGCTCATGTCCATGCCCAGAATCGTATCATTTCAACAGCCAAGTTCAGGATCAGAGCCACAGACCCGGGACTTCCCAGATCTGTTGAATACGGAGACTTTTTGAAATGGAATCACTTCAGTAGCTACCCGTTCAGACAAAGGAGAATTTAGGAAGCCCTCTTCTGTGAAGGGCTGGTCCTCTGTGATATCCAGGGTGGCGGGGTCTAGTTAATAGAGGCCCTTTCTTGTCTGATATTATCCACCAGATCAATTATTTGATTAGGGCTGGGCAGGTTTATCAAGCACATAGACACAGTTATTATAATGATGGCAGTGGCCATTTGCCTAGCGCTTGTCAATCAGTAGACACAATCATCGCCTTCATCTTCACCATCAAACTGCAAGACCAGTATTATCTGCTTTTGGGAATTGAGAAAGCTTGGACTCAGAGGAGTTAAGTAATTTGCCCAAGGCAACCCACTTAAGGGTTACCTCCTTAGATTCCACCCTGACCATCTGCTCTCAAGAATGGCGCACATACTGTTCACAGGGTTATTTTAACTAGCATGCACACAAACCAGCTTTATGACGATCATTTCTATGTTACTTTCAATGTGTTGTTTGAAATACTGATCTTCTATTTAAAGTAAAAAAGTACTTAGGTCAAAAACTGTGTGGCTCAGTGGTATCACACTTGCCTGGCATGTGTGAGTACCAGAGTTCGAATCCCATCATCACAGGCACAACTAAGTGTCAGAGCAACAAAAACCAGATGAAAAACTAACTAACTAACTAAACAAATAAATAATTTTTAAAAAAAAGCCTGTAAGTCAATTTAAAGAAATGTATTCAACAGATGGCCTGGAGGTATAACACACTTAAGAAATATGGAACACACATGCTGGAATTTGGACAGTATTGCATATTCCATGGGTGTCTGTAGTGCTGTATGCCAATGAGACGCCCTAGATGGTGTGCAGACAGCATAAAACCCCATAAAAATAAAGAAGTTCTCAGAAGGGAGCAACACGTACTTTTACTAGACAGTGTATGAGGTGGGGTGGGAGGCAGAGGCTGGAAGAGGAATGGCTTTGTTCAAAAAGAAAAAGCAATTTTCCCCTGGCCCAACTCTGACTGGCATTGGCCACGTCAGGTTACTCGCTATTTGGAAAATTTCACCTATTTTGAAAAACCCCAGTGAAGACATTCCAGAAGGAAATTCTATCCGCGATCATGGAGCCAGTTTGAGCGCCAGGTGCTGACATTCAGCCTGCCAAGCAGGACTGGGCGCTCCCCCGAGGAAACAGCACACCTCTCCTTCCAGGAAACAGCATCCAGAAAGGACAACACTGAGGAAAAGAAAAGGCAGGTGCCAGCTGAAGCAGGGGCTGGGTTAGGAGGAGCACGGCCAGGCAAGTGGACATCAGCCTTACGTGTCGTCACCAGGCCTGTCAGCGCGTCACTGAAGCCTGCGTCCTGGGAGGCAAATATCTTCACGTTGTAGTCCATTCCACTCAGGAGATTGGTCATAAGAATGGTGTTAATGTCAGCACCCACAAAAGTCTCCAGGGTCGGGCCAGGAACTGAAGGAGAAAGAGTGCATCTTTCAGCTGCAAGGAATATGGAAAAACGCAAGCCCTCCTGCAGCAAATGCACTCAGCCAGCTGCTTTCCAGTTGCCAGGACTGTCCAGCAAGCAAACCACAGGGCTGAGCTTTGAATCTGCTATCAGTTAGCTCTAAAACTGGTATGTGACCACCAAGCCAGCGGTTACTTTTAGGGACGTTGTCTTTTTCCCATTAATTTTTCCCTTTGTGCTTATTCAAATTATTCCACCATACTGTGAGCTACTCTGCAGGCGTAAACATTTGAGGTACCTGCCCAGGTGAAAAAATAATTCTCCATTTCACCTTCTCAGACACCCAACTTTGTCCTCAGCAAGTGTCCAAGCAGCAGGAGCAGCAGATTTTATCCTGAACATCAGATCTTACCTTGCCACCTGGGAGACCGGCACAAAGGCAGATAATATAGTTTCATCTACCCCTTGGAGGACGGTTCATACAGGACAAATGAAACTGTTATTCCAAGGCCCTTGATGATCAGCTGGCTTTGGGCCTTTCTAACTTCAATGCTGTTCAACTCAGGTTCTGCTCGTGTCTTTGATTAACCAGGAAAAGCATTCTTTGCTAAGTCCTACACAAATTTCTTATGTGCTACATCTTCCATTCCCTCAGAACTTTGAGTTAGAACAAGTTCCTGAAATGCTCATCACATTCATCCAGAAGCCCCCCTCCAACAATTCCTTCGTGCATTTGTATGTGTTAACTCGGTGGCTATCTCCCCATGCCCCAAACGTGCGAGACAAATGACCACGTGCAACTCTCCCATGGGGCCCGGAACAGGATTTCAAAACCTCAGCACTACTGTCATTTTGGACTGGAGATATTGTAGGTTATAGAATGCTTAGCAGTACCTACTAGATGCTGGTAGCAAATCCCCATGTCCCCCAGTTGTGACAACCAAACATGTCCCCCTTGGGGACCAAATTGTACCAATTGAGAATCGCCAACCAAAAATAAAGCTATTTGTACTCAGAAAATCTGATAAATGTTTATAAAATGATCCAACAAACAAGCAGTGCAAGGATATCTTGAAAATAACACAGGTTTCAGATCTAAAGCAAAGAGACAAAACAACAAATCTATATATGTAGAATGGTTCCCAAGGAGTCCGTACAGAGCAGACCAGTGCATCGATGGCCTATTCTTTCTCATTTACCTTCATGGTTCATAAAGATGAGAAGCTAGAGGTGAGAGTATTTGAGTTGTACAGGCCCCATGACAATAGCTCCTGAAAAATTAATTAGCAATAACAGAAGAGGCTAAACAGCCACACGGGCAAGAGAAACAGATTAGTCTCATCATTAGATCAAGACTAATGGAATTTTTGAGGGCAGAAAGCATTTTTCTTTTTTATTGGTGCATTAAATTTGTACATAATGGTGGGATTTGCTGTTACATATTCATGCATGCACACAATACAACAATATAACTTGGCCAATATCCCACCCGAGCATGAACCCTCCTACCTCCCATCCCGTGATCCCTTTCTGTTGACAGGCACAGGACAGATTTTTTTTCTCCTTCTACCCTGCACCCTCCTTTCCCTCCCTCCTGTTTCTCCTCCCCACTCCCCTTCTCTTTCCTTTACTGTGCTAGACTTCCTTCAGTTTATCTACTGATTAATTATTCAAATAGTTCTCTTTTTTTAATCCTATCCTTCCCTCCCTCCTTCCTTCATTTCACTCTAGCTTCCACAAGTGAGAGAGAACATATGACTGTTGAGTTTCTAAGGCTGGCTGATTTCACATAGCATGATATTCTTCATTTCCATCCATTTGCCAATGAATGTCATAATTTCATTCTTTCTTACAGCTGGAACTCCATTGTATATATACCACCGTTTCTTAATCCATTCATCTAGTGATGGGCATCTGGGCTGATTCTACAATTTAGCTATGGTGAATTGTGCTGTTACAAACATTGATGTGGTTGCATTGCTGTAGTATGCCAATTTTAGGTCCTTTGGGAAGATCCCCAGGATTGGGATAGCTAGGTCATACAGTGGATCTATCCCTAATTTTTTGAGATATCTCCATACTGCTCAGAAAGCATTTTTTTTAATAGCCCAAAGAATGCCTTTAGAATTCCCCTGCCAAATTAAGAATAATTAGGGAAACATGTTCTGCTGAACAATCAGTTCTGAAGGCTTAGGTCCAGAAAATTGAAAACTCCTTCATAATAGGCTTTCAGTTCCCAGCTTAAACTTCCGTGAGAATACTAAATGTAGGGAGATGATACTGTAACCATCCCTCTTCACAGGTGTATGGACCAAGAGGGCACAATCACCCCCATTTGTGTCATGATGTAGGAGATGGGGGAGGTCTCCTCAGCCAGTTGCCTAAGAGGATGCTATAAAGCATCTTTCTACTTTGATACAGTTTTATCCCTCTGCTTTCCAGAATGAGAAGACTAAGGAGTTTATCAATGGAATTTTTCCAACTAATCCAAGAGACAGAAGAAAAATTCAAAATTAGAGATTTCAAATATTTAGAGCTTTCATATCCACTGAGCCCTACAGTTTCCTATTCCTAGACAGTGAAGGTTTCGGGGCTGGTTCCTTGTCTATGGAGAGATGAGGCGAGGTGCATAGCACACAGACAGTATATTCTCCTCTCTGCGGAGCCCAGTAGTTTTCTGTGAGGTCCTACACCTCACCCTTCTGAAAACATCTACCCAAGCACTGACCATGTGAGAGAAACCTTTTTTTTTTTCTGAAAAACAGGTAAGAGGTTCTTTCAGCTTCTTTAAAATATAAAATCAGTGATAGAAACTTAGAAAACTAATTTACCATAAAATGTGCTTCAGCTCCCCACTCACAGTACTGAGCACTACTTACCGCTGACAGGTTTGTAGACGATCCTGTAGCCCTTCACGGGGGCAGCTGGAGGATCCCAGGTAATGCGCAACCGGTTGTACCATTCCTCCGAGACCCTTAGGTTCTGGGGACCAGAGGAGGGCACTGAGCGTGAAAGAAAAGGAGAAACAGAGATTCAGTGTAGTTCCCTTCTGTACTGTTGTGGACAAAATCAAAGATGTTTTCCCACAGGATTAAAGACACAAGGGCGAAGTTCACCAAATCACCCAGGAGAAAGCCTTCAAATCTGCGGTTCCTTTAGCTGTTAAATATATGGAAAATTGCTCTTGGGAGGAAACAGCTCTATCTGAAATGCAGAAATTCAAAGTCACATTGGCTCCCTTTCCTTCTGTAATATGAAGTCAAATCAAGTTCCTTGGAGTTAGTAAAAATTTCTGTCTACAAAGTGATAATGTGGAGCTGCTCACACATTTATAACGATTACTCGTGGAGGCAAGAGTGATGACCCCTTTGTTTTCATCTTCATAGTGCCTATATTGCTTGAAGTTTTGTATTATTGTT
The DNA here is from genome assembly GCA_004027875.1 of Aplodontia rufa. Taxonomy (NCBI): domain Eukaryota; kingdom Metazoa; phylum Chordata; class Mammalia; order Rodentia; family Aplodontiidae; genus Aplodontia; species Aplodontia rufa. Next base: position 113,443 of record PVKS010001065.1, read on the forward strand.
GATCAATTTTTATAAAAACATTAAAGTCATTAATGGAGAAGTTCTGCCAACTTATACATCTTGACACAGTATCATTATTTCTTTGTTGATAGAGCATAGTTGTTGTACTGACTACTCTTAAAATATGTAGATCATTGGGGCTGGAGCAGTGGCTCAGTGGTTATGGTGCTTGCCTGCCATGCGTGAGTACACGGGTTCGAACCCCAGCACCATGTATACAACCCCAGCACCATGTATACAACCAAGTGTCAGAGCAGCGAAGGCCACATGAAAAATTAAATAAAACTGATTCTCTGTCTCTCTTTCTCTCTCACTGTCCCTCTCTCTTTGAAAAAAAGAAAAAAGGTTAAAAAAATGTAGACCATCCACTAACACCCTGAAATAATTTTACTATTGTTACAGGTAATAGCACTTTTGTTATGAGATTTAAGTCATATTTCTACAGTAATGGTCTATAAGAACCTTTATTTGTAGTAGGTAAATACTGTTTGATTTTCCTTCTTTAATCATCATTTAAGTCTGTGGGTTCCAAACATTTATTTTACTGGAAAATACTAAATATAACAAAAACCCCAATGAAAAGATCAAAGGCAGATGCCGCCACTGGGCGTCGTGACACATACAACCTACCCAGTGTGGACAGTGGACACCCTCACAGTGGACACAATGTATCCATGTCACACAATGCACACAAAGATCCAAGGTAGGAGATCAAATCTAGACGCTGATACTGGCAAAACTGGAGGGACAAGCTGGAAATTCTGTTATGGCTCTGCTTTTCCCACTGCCATCTCTGCTTCCACGTGACCCCTCAAGGGAAGTAACTCTGAAAGTTCTTAGGGTTCAAAATACTCCAGGTGATCTTTAGCAAAAGATACTAGTTTGGAGGGAGTCTTGGTGCACACAACACCACAGACATGAACGAGGGACAGAAGCCAACGCTGCTACATGAGGAGGGAACACCTATTTGCTCAGCTGAGCAGAATCAGGACTCCGGGCTGTAGAATTTTAATGACTGGCTGAGACTCAGTTGAAAAAAAAATCCATACTCAGGTGCCCCAGGCCCAAAATTCATCTTTGACACCATTCTGCGCTTGATGCCATGTAACTACTTGGTAATTAGGAGGGACTAAAGGTCCTTTTCCATTGAGGAGGGGAGGACACACTCTCTGTTTGGATCTGGGAGGGCGCTGTGAGTACCTTGACCAACACACAGCAGCAAATCTGACCCTCTTCCAGGTAGAGCCCTGAACTGAGCCAGCAGGTTCCACTTCCTGCCCTGGGGATATCTTGCTCTTATAGTCCTGAGTTGCCATGTAAGAAATATGGCTACTTTGCTGGAAGGACCACATAGAGAGGTTCTGAGATTAGGAGAGAGACAGACAGAAAGAACTGAGTCTAAGCTGTCCCTACCAAGATGCTAAGCAACTGGGTAAAGTTGTCTTGTAACCTCCAGACCAACCCAGCCACCAAGTGAAACTAATTGATACCATGTGGAGCTGCCTAATTTCTTCACAGTTGCGAGACGTAATAAAATGGTCACCATTTGAAACCATCAAGTCCTGTGTGAATCTGTATGCAAGCCCAGATATTCCTATCGGTGATGGATCCAACCAAGACCTTGAAGTACTTAACCAAGGGTTTTCATGCCTATTTATGATTTGATCATTTCAGCCAACGCATCTTAAATATTTCAGAGTGGCTCCTCTGTGCCACTCAGTGATGTGAGACCTTCCCATGCAAAGGTGCGGGTGAGCTCTGGGGCTCTCGTGATGCCTGCCCTGCAGAAAGGGGAGACAGACTGAAGAAATTCACAAGTGAAAAGGAGAACAAGAGACAGTAAGAGGGCTGTGACATGATTAAAACAAAAAGCTGGGGCTGGAGTGGGTGCTTGGTGGTTGGAGCACTTGCCTGTCATGCGTGAGGACCTGGGTTCAAACCCCAGCACCACATACACAACTAAGTGTCAGAGAAACAAAGGCCAGATGAAAAAATAAATAACATTGGTTCCCTCTTTCTCCTGCTTGCTCGCTCGCTCTCTCTTCTGTCCCGCTGTTTAAAACAAAAAGGCAGGGCTGGAGCTGTGGCTCCACGGTTACGGTGCTTGCATGGCATGCACGAGTACACAGGTTCAAACCCCAGCACCATGTACACAACTAAGTGCCAGAGCAATGAAAGTCATGTGAAAAACTCAATAAAAATGATTCTCTCTAATCCCAGAGGCTGAGGCAGGACGATTACAAGTTCAAGGCCAGCCTCAGCAATTTGGCAAGACCCTGTCCCAAAATAAAATATAAAAAAATAAAAGGGCTGGGGATGTGGATTCAATCCCTGGTACTCCATGAAATATTCAAAAAAGGCTGGACAGGTTTGATATTGAGCTGAGACCACAGTGAAAAGAAAAAAGCAGATATGCAAATATCTAGGAAAGGACTGACCAGAGAGCCTAGGCGGGGAACAGCCTGAAGAGCCCCGTGCTGAGAAGGAAGGGAGCTATGTATGGCTAGGGGACTTGTCAGCAGGTGCCATCAAAGATATCAGCAGGGTCCAGGCCACACAGGTTTGCAGGAAGGAGGGTAGATTTATCCTGAGCACAGTGGGAAGCACAGCAGGCTTGAAATAGAGGGGTGACCTGAGACAAGGTGTGTTTTGAAAAGTTCGTCAGGCTGCTGTGAGGACCAAGAATAGAAGCAGGGAGGCCTGAGAGTGGCTGGCGGGCTCCCCTGGGTGACAGTGCAGCATAGATGGGGGTGGCCAGACATGCAGAGTGCACATTTGTGAATCAACAGGACTGTATGAATCAGGTGCTGGAGGACAAAGATTAGTTATTTTCCAAGTCTTCGTTTTTACAGAAAACTTAAACCCAGAGCTGTTGAGCAACTTGCCCAAAGCCACATAGCTTGCGTGTGAAGACAGGATTCAAAACACACATTTTCTGCTTCCAGGTCACTTTTGCTCTTTTCCTTTTGCTGAGCTGCATCTCTCAGGGTGCATTACAGGAAGCAAGCATTTCCAGTTCACAAGTCAGCTCGTAGCCTAAAGGAGAGAGCTTCACTCACAGGTTCTTCCAGGGGCAGAGACGCTGACGCCTTCTCCATCGGTGTAGAGAGGAGTCACTGTGACTTTGTACTCAGTGTCCGGAAGCAGAGGCTTCAGAAGGAGACTGTTCTGGGTCCCAGGCACCATAACCTGCACAGAAAGGCAGAGACCGTCATCCTAGCAAAGCCCCCATTCCCACCGACCTCGTAATGGAGAAAGACATCAAGAAATCATCAGAGACTGTAGGCAATCTGAAATCAGAGCAGGCGACATGCTGGGAGCGAGGAAAGAAAGGGCATGCGCACAAAAGCATTTCCACAACATTCCCCTCCACGGTCACTCGTAGTCCATACCCACTAATGCAGAAGGTTTGAATTTGAAGCTCCTGAGCTCTAAGGAGTGTTCTCCCAATACCTGGGCATTGGCAAAACCTCCTGAGGGCAGAATCCTGCCTGCTCGCCTGGCAGGTGTCTGTGGCTAAGGAGCGCTCTTTTATAGCAAGGCTGCTCATCGGTTTGGGTTCAGCTTAAGTATCCTCTTGCAAATTCAGCCTCCCCTGCTTTCCTCCTCCAGAGATAACCCAATCCCAGCGTTTCATTATTTCAATTAGAAAGGATGGATGCTAGCCAAGGGCAACAGAACCACGCATCCCAGCCAAGTTTTCCCAGTTGAAACGTATTTACCAGCAACACCAAAGAATGCTGCAGCTTTTTTATTTCCAAAAGAAAAATGTCTTCCTCAATCTGCAGTCACCATCTGCCTGTCCCTAAGAGGATGCCAAAAGAAGACATGAGCACCAGGGCGACTGCTCGAGCATTGGAGCAATGCACCGAGGGGCACCGCCACGCTAGCCTGGCATCAAGAAGAGCGAAGCGTAGACCTGAAAGCCGCAGGTGCTCCACGCTGAGACCGCAACACTTCCTGCCTGCGCTCCAGTGGTCAGACACTGGCACAACTCTGGACCATTTAAGGAGCATAATCAGGCCTGGAAAAACGCTAGGAGGTTAAGAACTGACCCAAATGGGTTGAAGGGAGTCACAAGACCAGGACAGCTGGAAAGACTTTTCCACTGAAGGGCTGGGTGAAATGCCAGCAGGCACGGGGCGGTGCTGTCTACTTCTGGATGAAGGAAGGAACCTATAAATCTCGGAGTAAGCCTTAGAAAGCCTCCAGCTGAACCCAGCAGCAGCTGTTGCTAAGATATTGCTAAGCTCTACAAAGCAATGGTTTTTTAAATATGAAAAAGGAAGTCTGAATTAGGTGGTTTTATATTAACTTAATAGGAGTCTGTTCCTCCTAGGAAGCGAGCAGTGAAAGGTACAGGATTGTCCTGATGTGTGGACATGGGGTCCTGAGAAGGAGCAATGAAGAAAAAGGGGCTCTGCTTTATTCTAAAGGCACTTAAACAACCTGGCATTAAGGAATCTGAGGAAGAATTGTGGCTACCCTGACTTCTGTTACCATCAGAGTCACTTCCTTCCGAGTATCTCTCTGACATAGGACCACTTTGGAGCACAGGCTTTCCCTCCAAGCTGTCCTTTTAGCAAAACACCCATATGAATATTCCTTAAATAAGGTCATCCGTCACACTGAAAAGCACATGACCTTGTAACCAAGAGAGTTTAGCCTGTGGTGTATTGAAAACAGGTGTGATCATTTTGGGGCATTCTTGTTGCTTGCCAGGAAGTGGTGTCTGGGGTTTATAACAACAGTTCTCACTTACCTAGCAAATGTTCTGCGCTGGGTGCTATTCATGCATTCGAACACAGTTACTCCCTTAATCTTGTCACCACTTGTTGGGGGAAGGGGGTCATTACATTCGTTTTACGTATGAGGAAACTGAGACCCATGCAGCTCAGGAATCTAATCCACATTTCGCTTTGATTCTTTCACCCACACTCCCCGCAAACGTATGGCTTTCAACTTTTTACCCTAATACTATTCATTCCTAACACTAAAATGGAGATTTCTGAGGTATGCAAAGCTCTTCCTGGCCTCTGCTTGTTTAGTCAAAGCAGATTTAAAAATATACATTATGCTTGGGCTGGAGCAGTGGCTCTGGCTCGGCAGTTGCGGTGCTTGCCTGGCATGCGCGAGGACACAGGTTCAAACCCCAGCGCCACGTACACAACGAAGTGTGGGAGCAGAGAAAGCCATGTGAAAAACTAAATAAAATTGATTCTCTCTTTCTCTCTCTCTCTCTCTCTCTCTCCATATATATATATATATATTGCTCTTACTAACAATAAATGCTGCAGGTCTTTGAAGAAGGTGGCATCGTTTATAAAACTAATCTGTAAAAGATGCTCATGGGGAAACAGAATGAAACATCACCAGCGAATGTCATGGTTTTAATTTTTGCAGAAATGCAACATCATGATCCAAAGCTCTTCAGAGCAGCCTGGACCACAGGCAGCAAGTTATTGACCGACTGCAGTAGAAAGAGGATCCCTGCACCTCCTTGCCATCCCCTCTTAACACGTTCTGCTTTAGAAAGTGGTTCTCACGCTCTCTGGTGAAGGTCGGTGGCGGTGGTGGTGCTGTTCTAGCTCCATTCCACTGCAGGCCAGTAACGTAAACCACAATTGTAAAATACAGTGACGCTAAGCTGCACGTGGACAGCCATCCGACACTGCAGCCACAATCGCAATCAAACGGTTTTTAAAAGCTTAACCTTAAATCTGAATCCCATTTTGAGTAGCCCTAGTGTAAAAAATTAAAACAGTTTTCTTTGGTTTACAAGACTGTTTACCTGTCCTATTCTCCAACTTCTATCCTCTCTCTTATTCTTTCCTCATATAAATATAACCAACTTTCATAGTTAAGGAAATTTTGGAAACATGTTCTCTGGACACATTTCTTTTGCTTTTATAATATCTTTCATCCATCTCTTCCCCTGTGTGCATCATTGTTTGAAGATATTATTTGGTCCATGTGATTTTGAGACCATTGTACTTTGGCATAGGTTCACATCTTATTGTCCTACCTTAGCTTCATAATCTAAACTTAGATGAACCCCATTTTCTATTTCCAATAACAACACTAATACATTTATATAGCACTAACACTTGAGGAAACAAATTTTCAATCAATCCTCAGGTGAGTCCCCATATAAAGAAAGAAAGAGCTTGTGGGGCTGGAGCGGTGGACCCATGGTTAGAGCACTTGCCTGGCATGCGTGAGGACCTGAGTTCAAACCCCAGCACCAAGTGTCAGAGAAACAACAGCCAGATGGGAAAATAAATAAAATTGATTCTTTCTCTCGCATCCTCTCTCTCTCTTAAAAAAGAAAAAATAAGTGCTTATAAGTTGTGTGCACAAATCCAATTTAATTAAAATGCACCAAAGGAGTCTGAAACATAAAGAATTCTACAGTACTTTCTTTTATATAGAAAAGACAGAAAACAGAGAAAAGCCAATATTTCTGTACAGTAAATAATCACCACCAAATATATCAATATTTTTCATTTTTATTAAAGGTTTGTATAACTGGGGCAGACTAAGACTTTGATTATTTGCCCCCTTCATCTAGGTGTCCAAATTTTTAAAAAATAAACAGCGCTAAAGGAAAGAACCTAGCAAAGGGAAAATTGTCTAGAAACATCCCAAAATAAATATTATTATTATTCTCTCTAGTATAGCTCACAAATGCATGCACGCAATTAAATTGCTACTCTTTCCCACTTAGCAGGAACAATTCACCAAGAACCATAATGTCTTTCTTGGAAAGAGAAAGGAAAAAAACCCACAAAAGCAAAAACAAAAAACCTTCAGGTTGGTAAGTTTCTACGGGTCTCACCATTAGGAACTAAACTGTAATAGGAGGGCAATAATAGGGAAACTAAAACATCCCAAATTATAACAATAATTGTCATGCTTAAGTACATTTTTTTAAAATTTGCCAGTCATGACTCCTTTGAATTGTATGGTGAGAGATTTTGTTTGTGGTCATTAACTTTCCATTAGTACTCACAGATCAGTTTTACAGACATTCTGGCTGCTCACATGGCTCTTGTTGAGGCCACTGTACCCCATAAGATTTCTTCCATCAGTTAGAAATAGAGGACTTTCCTGAAAGAATCATGAGCTCAGGGCTGGAGCAGTGGCTCAGCAGTTACAGTACCTGCCTGGCATGCGCAAGTACACAGGTTCAAACCCCAGCACCACGTACACAGTGAAGTCTCAGAGCAACAAAAGCCACATGAAAAAAAAATTAAATAAAATTGATTCTCTCTCTCCTCTCACTATCCCTCTCAAAAAAAGAAAATAATTTTGAGCTCAAATAATTGTTCATGTATGCACATAAATAAAAATTATTTTTTATACAAGTTTTCTTGGGTACCAAGGATTGAACCCTGAGGTGCTCAACCACTGAGCCACATCCTCAGCCCTTTTTATTTTTTATTTTGAGACAGGGTCTCACTAAGTTGCTTACACCCTCACTAAGTTGCTAAGGCTGGCCTTTAACTTGTGATCCTCCTGCCTCAGCCTCCCAAGCTTCTGGGATTATTGGCATGAGCCACCGCACCTGGCTAGCCAAGATTTTTTTAAGTGCATAAAGAAAGAAAAATACCATTCTTGCACAGTGATCAATTTTTAAGTCTTTCTGAGTGTCAAAAATAATGCAGCACGGGACCCAAAATTTAGTTAATGAGGCTCACAAAATCAAACTGCAGGATGGAAAAGAAAAATTTCTTCTGGATGAAAAAACTGGAGTTATCTGATTTCTAGACCCACATATAGGAAACAATTTTTAAGTTCTAGACTGAAGAGAATAATATGATATAAATGAAGAAAGCCGGGGAAGACCAGGACTAAGAGTGTGATGGGTTTACCACGTAGAAAAAGAAACATAGATCGACTTGATGAAAACACAATACATAAAAATCTACATCCCTGAAAAGAGATATTTCAAGAATAAACAAGAAACGATCATACATGTGCTTGAAATGAATTGATAATGTTATCAGTCAGAAAAAATTAAGTATTTGTTAGTGGATGACATTTTGTTAGGAACACTTCAACTACATAGAGAAGACCTTTCATGTGTTGTTTTGCTTTAAAAGTTTCTTGTCAGATTGCCAAGAGCAAAAAAAGTTAAATACCTATCTTAAATTTTTTTATCTACATACCTACAGATATAAGTATGTGATAGGCCTTTTATGACCCAATTTTGGTGCTCTAAGTAGTCAAGACAGGAGAAAAATTTAAGAAATAAGGTTCACAGTTATTTTGTTTGTTTGTTTGTTTGTTTTTAAGAGAGAAGAGAGAATCAATTCTATTTGGTTTTTCATGTGGTTTTTGTTGCTCCAACACTTAGTTGTGCATGTGGTACTGGGGGTTTGAACCCAGGTCCTCGCACATACCAGGCAAGCACTCCCAACGCTGAGCCACCTCTCCAGCCCCTGCAGGTTTGTTTTCGTTTTACTATGGGTGCATCACAGTCTTACACAACGAAGGGATTTGTTATTACACATTGATACATGCACACGGCATGACAAGGTGACTTGAACCTGATGCTTACTCAGGATGCTCCCTGCCCCTTGCCCAGTCCCTGGTAAGGTTCGCAGGTTTTTATCAGCTTGAAGCACACTGCACGTGGAATAAATTCTGGAGATAGAAAGGTATCAAGAAACCAGCAGTGAAGTCTGGGTTGACACAGAGCATTAGTTTCTAGAGAGGGTAGAGTCCCCAAGCAGTGAGAAGAACACTTGCATTGACCTCCGAGACCGCCTGTTAGTTCTGTTAGGAAAGTCTGTGGAGTTTCCACGTAACTGTGCTCATACACACCGTTCCTACCACTTCTTCCGCAGGGTCCCCTTGCGCTGTCAGGTACGTCACCCTAAACTGCTCCACACTGCTGTCAGAAATGTCCCATTGTACCCGCAGACTAGAAGTGGTTTCATCATCTACAACCAGGTTTCTGATTCCTGTCTGGAAAGCTGGAATAAACACAACCGAGGATTAAAGAACTTCCATCCCATACTTGAGATTATTTGTAGAGCGGCTCCTTGCGATCATCATTTAAGACAGCTCTATGTGGACCCATCTGAAGCAAGGACAGCTCCACGTTAGTGGTTAAGGGGAAGTCAGGGTACCCACAGGCAGCAAAGAAGCACGGGTTTCAGAGACATTTGCAAGATGAGGTCACAGACCATTCCAGACTATCAGCTCTGCGGGCACATTATTAAAGAGAACTGGGGGTAATCTTCTGAACTAAAGCATCAGCCCATGAGCCCAAAGAGGAGCATGATCACGTTGGAGAAGTGTCCTGTTGGAGAAGTGGTCATGGTGGAGCAGATCCCCTTGTGTGCAACCAGCATCCATCACACATCCTGCCCGCCTGTCCCTCATTTCTGTTTTAACACTCAATATCAACTCTCCCACCCTGGGTGCCTTTATCCATTCAGCCCATGGAGATATTATCTTTGCTCTCTGAAACTTGTCCAAACTCCTTCACCTGGAGGTGTCTACTCCTCGTTTTTCCAATTTGTTTTCCTCCTTCTCCCTTCTGCTCTGATTGCCCCTCCTCCTGCCCATCTCCACTGCATCTTCTTTCTCTTCATTCATTTATTCATTCCCTCAGAGAACATTCACTGAAGGCCTCCAGTGTGTCAGACTGTGTTAGATCTTAGAGATACACAGTAACATAATTTTGGCAAAAGTAGGAAGAATGTCGCAAAAGAGATAAAAGATTGACATCTGCCTGGCAAAACTGAGGAAGGTCACCAGGAGGTGGGAGAGGGAGGAATCTCCTCAAATCGGGATGAGGCATTCTGGATAATGGGAGGAAATGGAGGACCAGCAGGAAACAGATACAGCTGAGGACAGGAAGAGGGGCAGGAACTATCAGGAAAGAAGCTGGATATTACAATAAAGAGACTGGAGGACACAAAGGAAGACTCAATAAAGATTAGCTAAGAGGAAATGAATGAATGGGTAACCATGAACACTGAAGTGCTTCAGAGAGGGAAATAAATGGTATTACCAAGTATCTGGGACCCTGACAGCTACATGGGAGGTGTATTTCGTAGGAGGGGAGAGTTTTGCTGAGAGAGGAAATAGCTGATGTGGGAAGAACAACAGACCAGCCAAATCTCAGTTACCCACAAAAATGCAGGGAAACCCTGACGTGAATAATTCTCAACAGAGAGCAATAGGAGATGACTGAGATAAAAAGCAGGGTGAAGACCCCCCAGGGATGTTACTCTGCTCAGAAGGTGAATGGAAACCTAAGACAAAGAAGGAAAAGGCAGAGAGATGTGCCAGGGAGGCTGGTGTACTAGAAGATTGGAGTTGAGTGGTAGAGAGGATATTGAAAGTTTGGGTGGGGTGAAATATGAGCTGGTTTTCCAGAGAAGGAAGGGAGCAGCACCACTTTCCTAATCACAAAATAAATAAAACTGGGAAATCTAACTTTTGTTTAGCCAAACTCTATTGGTAAACGGGCTCCTGTGTGTCCTTACCTGAAGTCACCGGTCTGGTAGGCACTACGGTCGTGGCTGGTTCTGTCCAAAAGCCATCCACTAAAAAAATAGTTTCACAATTTAGAAATTGTATAATGATAATACCTCTATCCATTTGCATAAATCACTTAGTAGCTCACGAAGAAAATTCCATCTCTATTATCTTACTTTCTTCCCACAACAAACGACTATGGCTGGAAGACTGGAAAAGTGAGTTGAACGTAAGGCAGGCACATCTGGTCCACGCATAAGGAAACTAAAGCCCAAAGAGATGGTTTCTCATCGCAGACACCAGACTTCCTATAAACATTAGAATTACATCCACTAAATGATGAAACCTCTCAACTATTTTGAAATAGAGGCACAACCATGATAATTAAAGGAAATTAAATAGTGTTGCTAGATCAAGTTGGGAAAAGGTTGCCAAACAAGACCACCAAGGAGGGTAATGTGCTCAGGCAAGAAGTGCAGTGTTTGCTGCATTCACCTCGGGGAGACAGTGGGATGGAGTGGCGAGGTGGTGCGAGGCACTGAGCAGATCAACACACCCACCCTCCAGGTGCTGGAACACTGGCTGCCAAGACTCAACAGCTCTAGGAACTGCCTCGCTGGAGGGCACAGCCTCTTTCAAGGGACAGTGAAACTCTACTGACTGGTGGATACAGGGGTGCAAAGTCCAGCCCCTTTGCCACAATTTGGGACAACTCATATGGGTGACTCTAGCCACAGAGTTTCTAATAGGATTAGCTGAGTTCTCAGTTTCAGCCTCTCCCTATGCTCTCTAGCTTGCAGTTTTCAGTTTCTTATATAAGTTGTCTCACAACTGTACTCTTCAATAAACCTTCTGGATACAATTTTCTGTCTCAAAATCTGATTCCAGGAAACCCAACCTAAGATAATTTAATATGCAGTTAATACCTCATATTTTTAAATGTAGGAATAAATCAATCAATGAGTAGATTTTGTACAAAATTCTTGGAACTGTGATCAACTTGGAAAATTCCAGAAACCTTTGAACCTGTTAGCCTCAGGTTTATTTCTTTGCCAATGTATTCATTTATAAATTATTTCATTCATTCTTCCACCCACCCATCCTTTCATGCATCCATCCAACCAATGGATATTTGTCATACTGTTAAAATGGACCAAATATGTGTGCTAAGTGTGGAGAATATGATAATGAATAAAACAGGCATGGCCCCTTTCTGCATAAAGAATCTAGATGCTAAGATGTGTCACATGTCAGTTTCATAGAAGGTAGCAATCTATGAAGAACTCCGAAGGACAAAGAATAATTGAAGCCTCCATCACCAGGGATGAGGCTGGCAGAGGGAATGGGTGGAGCTGCTGAAGTCCAGATTGCCCAGAACAAGACTTACACGTGGTCCCAACGGCAGTCACCACCTCACTCTCACTTCCATCATCAAGAACGGCCAACAGGGAGACTTCATACTCGGTGCCCGGCTCCAGGCCCTCAATGACATATGAGTCCTGCTCTTCCTTCAGGACAACCTGAAAAGTATTTGGTGCTTAGCAACTAGATTTAGTTAAATTTAAAAACAAACAAACAAACAAAAAAGGAAAATGTTATTCTAAGGGTAATCAAGAAATAAAAGCATAACGAACTCCACAGCTGCTAGAATCAATCTTAAAGTCAAACTAGAGACTTTAGCCCTTGCAATTCCCTCACTTAATAATTATTAATATTGCAAAGTTGGTACTTTGAAGTTTTATTACATGCTATGTATGAAAGTAAAAGAATCTAAAAGTATGTATGATATATAACTTAAGCCCTGGTGACAATGCATGTTAGTCTTAGAAAAATAATGTGATCTGGTCTTTATAAAACTCCATGCCTTGAAAAATATTCATTACTTCTGGAATTCCCAAGTGATTTTTAAATGGAGACCAACTCCAATGCAGCAGGTACCATGCTCCAGATCAATTTTCAGCCTCTTGCAGATGACTTACCTCTTCGGTCTTCCCACCATAGACTGGAATCCACATCAACTTGTGTTGTCCTTCCTCAGCAGAAAGGGGATGCCAGGTCACTCGAAAGCTGTCTGTCTTCACCTCGTCGATTTCCAAGTATTGCTGAGCTGGAACTTCCTCTGCAATACCAGGAAGATTTTGTTAGGGAAAGGAGAAGACAAGAAAGCCAGAATTCACACAGCTCCCAGGGGCCGTGGGAAGAGAAGACTCCATGAGGAATTTTTTGCTTTTTGGAAAACATGGAAGAAGGGAAGGCAACGTCTCGCAATCCAACGTGGCATGACTTTTGTGTCTCCAGCATCTGCCAACAGCACAACTTAGCAAAACCAAGGAAATAACAAATCTGTAATATTTTCCCCGGAATTCCAAAACTCTTAGATTGATTATTTGCCATATTCATTATATGAAGATATTGTATTCCTAGTATTTTGAGGAAATTAACAAAATGGTCCCCTAGAGACTGGAGAAATGCTCCCATTTAGGTTTTTTTGCTTCAGTGGTTAAATTACTCACTGGTAATAAGTTCTGGGAAAGAACCTTCATCCTTTTAATATGTACATATGGATGTCATCAGAAATGAAATGGGACTTAGCAGACCTTCCACTGTGTCACAGCTTCCACACTTTGGGGGTGTACAGTGGAAACATATCATCCAACTACACCCAAAATAAATTTCCAAGTCATTGGTTTTTACTATTTCAAATCAGGCATTTTGAAACTCTGATAGGACACTATGAGAATTTCAACTAGAGTCAACCTCAGGAGGTTTTGTGAAATTACCGCATCTTTCTGCACACATCATTTCTCAATCACGAGTCTCATTTCTCTCTGAATTACCTGTCATCTCCTCAATATAGAACTGAATTTGCTTCCAAGTGCAATCAATAAGTTCAGATGGCAAACAACACAATTGTTGCACCAAGAGGCAAAAATGTTTTATATTTATCAGTCAACTACAAAGTACATATAGAAAAGGAAAATCATGTATGCATGTCTTCCACTTAAGTTTAATGTCTAAACATTCCTTGCTGTATTAAGATTTTAGGATCCATGAAAATACAGCATTAGGTATAGAATGATATATTAGGCTAAGTAATAAGAAACTGTCATTTTTATTGGTCAAAAATGGTTGGATATCAATATTTGGAAGTGCAACTTAATACACACAAACAAAAAAAAAGGCAAATCAGGGAATAAAATAAAAAGATTGTGAGGTTAGAATAAGAACAATATACCTGTTTTTAAATCTTTTCCTTGCTTTGAAAGAAAATAATCAGTGCTCATGGTAGCTATGCCATTGCTCATTTGTCAATAATATTTTTAAAAGTAAAAAGTAATATCTGTGAAGTCACAATTGAAGAAGCTGTTGTAGGTTTTGTTTCTACTTACTTTTGAAAACCTTCCAGACCCCAATGAGGCTTACCCGTGGTGAAAACTCCAACCAGAGGCAAAGACTGCCCCTCTTCATAGATGGAGAAAATGGCCACGGAATACTCGGTGAGGGGTGTCAAACTCTTCAGAGGGAACGTAGTAATAGGATCAACTTCAACCTGCAAAAGAGAATCATCATACTAACTACATCCGATACTCTCTAAATACAGAAATCAGTTTATAATTGTGGTTTACCTGGCAGACAGCAGAACTATAAAACACTTCAAAAAACCTACTGAATTTTAAAACCAGTCAGCTTATATATACACTATTTTAATCTTATACCCTTAAATAGATTACCTGTGAATTAATTTTCAGGACAATTTTTAACCAATACTATTTCCATTCGTGAAAGACATTAGGCGCACAACCTAAGAGGATGATATAAATACATGTAATCTATCCAGACAGATCTGCTAGAAGCAGCCAGTTGGTGGCTTCACTTCCTAGACTCTGATGGCTCGTAGCTGAGCAATTGCAGTAACTCCTCTAAGAGATGCTCAGCTATGACACCAGGCAGAGGAAGAATCAGGGGACAGCAGGGCTGGAGAGGTGGCTCAGTAGCAGAGCGCTTGCCTGGTATCCACAAGGACCTGGGTTTGATCCCTAGCACCACATATACAACTAAACAAAGGAAAAACAAAAACCAGAGGAAAAGTTAAATAATTCCATCTCTTCTCTCTTTGGAAGAATAAGAAAGAAAGAAGACAGTAAAGCTAGTAAACATTTATAATATCCTTTTATTTTTCACAGAAAGACCTTGTTAGGAAAATATACAAGAACTTTTTCAGGGTACCTAAGGGAGGAAGTCACTGGGGGCCCAGGACAGGGAGCAGGATGAGGAACCTGCACAGGGTCCACAGCTAAGGGCTTTACAAGACTTCTCAACTAATCCTCACAAAACTTATAATAATTTAAAATAAGGTACCTTGGCTTTGATGATATTCTAAGAAATAGAAAATATGATCAGATTTACCTGAGAATAGACTCTGCCAAATTAGGTTCTACTTAAAATGCTTTCAAGGGACATTCTTGAACAACATCAATAAGATCCCTTGTTTACAATGCTATCAGTGACTAACATTGATGCTACCTGAGGTTATGGGACTAACTCATTCTTTGCTCAAGGCAGTCAAAATGACCTTTGCCCTCTTGGACCTTCGTTAACAATCTATTGCCTCCAAAATCCAGTCCAAGCACCTGGGTTTGGGTTTGGCTGTCCTCTTGGCCTTGCATAATCTGGGGCACAAGTGCCTCTCTCTGCCAAAATCCTAATGACCCACTGGACTCCAGTCACAATGCCTTCTGTAACATTCACAACTTTGCCATCTCAGGGCTTTGCACCAGCAATCCATTTTGTATGTGTCTTTTCAAAGTTAGGTTTTCCTCATCTATCAGGACTGCCCTTGAACATGACCTCCTCATTGGGGTTCGGTTACTCTCTCATTTCTCAGTAAGGCTAGTCCCTGACATGACCCTTGTTGCTTCCTCCCAAGTACCAAACGGATTTGAAGCATTTTACTTCTTTATCTAGTTATTGATTCTCTCCTGCATAGACTATGAGCCCCTTGTAGGCAGGTCCTCATTTAATTTATTCATCACTGTATGCTTAATTGTATTTCTTAATGAATATAATAAGCAAATGAAAATGAAGATGGAGGATCCAAAGAACTTCTTTAAAACAGTAAAGAGAGGCTGGAGCAGTGGCTTGGCGATTATGGTGCTTGCCCAATGTGCGCAAGTACACGGGTTCAAACCCCAGCAACCCAGGTACACAACTAAGTGTCAGAGCAATGAAAGCCATGTGAAAAACTCAATAAAAATTGATTCTCTCTGTCTCTCTCACACTGTCCTTCTCTCTTTAAAAAAAAAACAGTTAAGAAAGGGCTAATCTAAATGAAGAGCCGGTCCAGAGCCCACACACATCTCTAAGAATCAACTGTAGGTCCAAAGAAGTGCTGACCTGGGTTGGAGAGGTGACTCAATGGTGGCGCACTTGCCCTGCATGCACAAGGTCCTGGGTTTGATCCCCAGCATCATGTGCACAAATAAATATAGGAAAAATAAAACCCAGATGAACAAAAATAACTCTCTCTTTCTCTCTCTCTCTCATACACTCTTGGGGAAAAAAAGAAAGTGTTTATCTGCGGTGCAGAGCTTCCATTTTATGGAAGTGGAACCCTGAGTCACTCTGTTGCAGGGCCAGCCACCCAACCTTCCAAGTCACCCCAGCCAAGATACCAGACCGGAGAGACATCGTCTTGGCAGTTCCAGCCCCAAGTCCAGAGGGACAGAAGAGTTACCTCAGTTGACATCATAGGGTGGAGAGGAGCAGTCCCTTCTGAGCTTGGCCACACTGTGCGACCATGGGCTGCTATTTTAAGCTGAGTTTCAGTGGCATGGCAATAGTTCACTGAAAAGATGAGTTATCTTCTTCTGAACCAAGATCAATAACTATATATAGGTCATTCTCAGCAGTTAGTGTTTACCCCAGCCTGGGACTTCCTTCATGCTGTACATGCAACAATTCACTTGATTTTTACCACACCCCTGTAGCGTCACTATCACCTTCAATTTGAAGATGGGAAAAGTGAATTAAGGATCTGGCCCAAAAGGAAATCAGCTAGGGCCAAGGACATAAACTCAAGCACTTCCAACTCTAAGTTCTATACCCTTTCTATAATATGGTTTCATTATTTAAACTCACAGAAAACACAAATCTATATTCAAAATAAGATTCCAAGACACATTTTCAAAAACTATATTTTCATATTACTTTCTAAGGCTTTGAATTATCACAGCTAAGATTCCTTGAGGACCTAGTATCAGGAACTTGATACACATTATTTTATTTAGAGCTTATTCCTGCACCGTCTACCACCAAACTCTTAGTACTTTTAAGAATGATTTCCAAAGAGGAACCCTGAGGTCCAAACAGCTTAATTAACTTCATAGTTATAAAACTATCAAATAGAATTCCCTTAGGCCTTGTCCTTATTTCTAAGTCTCAAATCATGACAAGAACGGAAGGGAAATATATCAAACACACACAAGGCTGCTAAAACAAAATTTTCTTAGGTACACTGAGAGACTAAAAGGGGGAAGGGAGGTTGGAGCGGTGGCTCACTGGTTGAGTGCCCTCCTGGCATGCGCAAGTCCCCAGGATCCAACTCCAGCACCACATACACAACTAAGTGTCGGAGAAACAAAGGCCAAATGAATAAATAAGAAAAATTGATTCTCTCTTTCTTTCTCTCCCACTCTCCATCTTTAAAAATAAATAAATAAATAAATAAAATATTAGAGTTGTAACTGATTTTGGTGGAAGTGCTTTAAAAATGTAGAAGAAGCTGAAGAACTCTTAACAAGTAACCATGACCTCACTGCTTTGCAACTGTTTTTGAGAATGAATTTACAAGCTCAGCTAAAAGCTCAACTTCAGCCTAATTTGGGGAGGATGAAGAGTCCTCGATGAGCACTGGGGGATTTGGGCTGCTCTCTGGGCTGTGCAAGTGAGTCATCGCTATTGGGAACAAGACTCTCAAGGAGTCTAAAAACACTGGCCTCTGCATTCATAAAACTCAAATGGCAGCACTTAATCCTGCATCGTGTTTTACACTTCCCAAATCCTTGAACAGCAAATGCAGTCTCAGATGGCATGTGTCCTTCATCTGACAGGTTGCACTTTTCCAGCATTTGGTTCTATAAAGATTGCATGAGATTCTTTCTAGAACAATCAGAACCACTCCTGGCTAACACCCAAGTGGCAGCTGCCATTATCGTCAGCACCATCATCACCATCATTATCATCATCAGTTTATTCATCCTGATTTTTTTTTCTTTCCTGGCTCCCAGAAAGTTGGGGGGGGGGGGACGGTGGCACTGGAGCAGTGGCTTGGAGGTTATGGCGCTTGCCTGGCATGCACAAGTACGTGAGTTCAAACCCCAGCACCACGTACACAACGAAGAATCCGAGGAATGAAAGTCACATGAAAAACTAAATAAAAATTGCTTCTCTCTCTCTCTCTCACTGTCCCTGCTTTCTTAAAAAAAAAAAAAATTAGGGGAGGCAAATACAGAAAAGATAGGAAGGAAGAGAAAGTGAAGGAGGAAGGGGAAGTGAGATAGAGAAGGCTAGAGGAAGTGGAAGTGAAGCAGAGGACCGCTAACTGCATTTAACATAATCTACAAAGCAAAGTTTAGTAGTGACTTTCTAAATTCCATTCCTGAATGTTTAGGGGGATTTCCTAACGTCCCAATTGTTGTCTTATCTAAACACAGAAGTTTAAATTCATAGAAATTAAAGGGATATTACCCTTAAAAATCTTATGTTCCCAAATCAGGTAAAATAATACTTAGTTTAAGAAAAGCACTTATCCAGCAACATTGAATCTCAATTGAATGATGAAGAATGAAGAAATCAGAAAATATACACACCAGTTAAATAAATGTTAAAAAAATCCATACAGGATTTATGCATCTCATTCAAATAAAATGTTCATGTTCTTCTTCCAGAGCCATATCTTATAGTTTAAATTCAGTTTTAATACAGCTTTCTAATTTCCCGGAACAGCATTTATTAGAGCTAGCAAATGCTAAAAGCATCCCTAAGACTGGACAGAACTACAAAAAATATGCATACATTCTCAACAAATATATTTACCTGGGACCACTCTTTGCAAAGATAAAAAATACAAAATACTAGAAGAAGCCATAACTGCTATGATGGTCTGAATGTATACGTCACCCTCGCAGATTCACGTGTTGATACCTTTCTCCTGTGTAACAATATGAAGAGGTGGGGCCTTTGGGAGGTGATCCTGTCATGAGGAATTAGCGCTCTTGGAAGAGAGACCCGTGAATTGTCTGCTCCTTCCTCCACCAGAGGACACAGATAGAATACACTCTCACCAGAGAGAGTCTGCTGGTGCCTTAATCTTGGGCTTCCCAGCCTCCAACTATCAACAAAAAATTTCTGCTTATAAGTTACCCAGTCTAAGATAATTTGCTATAGCAGCTCAGATGGACAAAGACAAAAATCTTTTACATTATATAACTATGTTAACAAACATAGCCTACCTATACGAAAGTGTAGTTTTATTAAAAGTTTTTACTACGGGCTCTAGAGTTGGCTCGATGGTAGAGCTCTTGCCTGGCATGTGCGAGGACCCAGGTTTGAGCTCCAGCACCACATGCATAACTAAGTGTAGGAAAAATAAAAACCAGATGAAAAAATAAAATAAACTCTTTTTTTCTCTCTCATACTCTCTCTCTCTAAAAACAAAATAAATTATTACTAAATAAGGGTGTTCCACAATGAATATTTATTGATGAATTCTGTCATTATTGGTTGTTCAATTTTGAAATGTGTAAATTTTATAGAAAAATAGAAGTCCCTGGTATCTCTCCAAAAGTCACTGGCTGCTGAAGCTGAGACCGGCGGCATCTGGGATGGCCCATGCTCTCACATCAGTTCCCGCCTCACCCTATGTCCCTGTCACTGAAGCCCATTGTCAATCATCATTGATTAGTGGCCTCGAATTGTCGTTCAGTAGAGAATTTCTTCTACATCCATGTCTCCAAAGTGGGAATGCAAAAATAGAGCCTAAGTTAGTCTCACACTTCAGGAAAAAGAGTTAGGAGTGCATTTCTTTTCAGGTGCATCTCTTTCTGCATTTAAATACATGTTCATTCATTTACATTAGCTATGCTTTCCTCCTACAGGGCCAGGTTTGCAACTCTTGGGAAAATAGTTTATTTCTTATTACAAAGAGACACCTATCTCTCAGTGATTTTCATTTTAGTCTTTTTATTGCTCCAGGTTCTGCTCTTCAAAACAAAGCAACTAGTCACAGTGACCCTAGACTCATCAGAACGATTAGCCTTCAGGATTTATGAAGGCTTAATAAGAGATGTTGAAGCGGTATTCCTGTAGATTAGAAAATGTGCGTTTACTGACCATCCATTATATAACATCTCTTATGAAGGTGCATTCTGTAAAGTATTGCACAGACTTAATTATAGGAAAAATTTTATCTCAATATATGAAAATATTTGCTTTGTTTGGTGTGAAAATAGAAATGATGTAATCCAACATATTTCTCTTTTTGTCTTAGCTTCCTGGACCAAGATGAGGAAAAATAAAATAAAAATAACCTTGCTATCTTACTAAAACATATTTTCAAGGAAAGAATTTCCAAAAGCATTAGTCATTGCATGCATGATACTGCTTCTTCATAAGTTTTCACAAGCTCCATGAATTGAAAGTATTTTTTTACATAAAAGTTGAATTATTTATCTTTTTAATCTTGTTTCATCTAACCAGATTCTTTCAAATTCCAGTTTAATCAAAAGCAGGGAGCTAAACTGGATAACATGACTATGATTCTAGTTTGATCTTCCACGACAATACACACTTCCCCAGCCCCATCCACCATGCCAGACTCCATTTTCCAAACATGGTCACATCCATGTGCATCTCCCGTTCCACATGCTCCTCTCATGTGACTGACGAGTCTCCTCTGCTCTGTGGAATTTGTTTCTCCACCGTGCTTACAGGCAGGGGCTTGTGACTTCTCCAACTGGTGCAATGAGGTGGTGGTGATACCAAATTACTTTGGAGCCCAGGTCACTGAAGTTTCCACTTAGTGCTCTTTCCTAAGACATGTGTCATGGGCTCCTGGGCCGACTCCTCTGAAGATGCACGCCAGAAGCATCATGTGAAAAGCCTCCTTAGAGACTCAGAGGTTTGCTCCAGCTCCCAGCTGTTCCAGTCTTCCCACAGTAAGAACCAGACATAGGAATTAAGAAGCTACTGATATGATGTCAATTCCACAATTTCACGTGTGAAGCCACACCCAGAACTGCACACACATGCCCCAATTCTGACCCATAAAAACTATGAATGAATATAATTAGTATTATTTTAAGCCAGTAGGCTTTGATTATGCAACTTATAACTATACACAAAAAATGCATACCCTGTTCCACAACTTACCTCATTGATCTCAGTCCCATCAGCACTGGTATATAAAATCCGGTAACCACTGATCTTTCTTGATGTTGGATCCCAGGTTAATCGTGCACTGTTAGAGCCAATATTGGAGATTCTCAGGTTTCTTGGTGGAGATAAAGGTACTTTGCAGTAAATGGAAAAGAAAATAATTAGAATTTTAAGTTATGTACGTACAAAAAGATAAGAAATAGCATCTTTGACTTTTGAACTATTTCATATGAAAAATGTGACCATGACAAGAATTTATAATTCAAAATAACCAATGAATTGTCTCATAAGAATCAGTAATGTTGTCTAATTAGCAAAGAAAATGGTTTCCTGATAGAGAATGAATTGTGGTACTAAGATACACATCCTCAGAAATGAATAAAACTAAGTAATATTTTGTGCCACTTCCCTGTGGTCAGTGCTGTCATCACAGCCTAGTGTAAATAAGAAACCTAACACATAAGAAACAAGGACACTGAATCAAACCTTAGCTATGTCACTTGACTCTCATGGCTACGGCAAAGCCGGTTCACCTCTCAGCTCCATAATGTCCCATGGGTGAAATGAAGATGACACCATCTGCCGTCCCCATGTGGGTATCTACAAGGCATCTCCAACACAACTGGGCCACTGACCTGTGTCACCAACTCAAACTTCTTCCTCAGTCTTTCCTTCTGGGCAAATGGGAGCGCTATGCTTCCTGTCACTCAGGCCCCAAACCTTGGCATCGTTCTGGATTTCTTTTTCTCTTACAACCCACTTTCAATCAACCATCAATTCCATCAATAAATATCCAGATTGTGATCACCCCTCCTCAATGCCCAGTTCTCCCAACCCGACAGACGCCACTCTCGCCCTGTCCTGGAGTCCTCACTGGTCTCTAACTGAGCCCTCCATTTCCACCTTCCCCCTGTTAGCACCATGAGCGAGCAGCCAGTGGGCTCCTCTAAAACCCTATGGCAGACACGTTTGCTCCTCTGTGCAAATCTGTGCAAACAACTCCCGCGTCCCCAAGTCCCACAGTGGCTATCATGCCCCTGCACAACTGGCCGCTGCTCTTCTGTCCCCTCTCCCACCATCCTGTCCTTGGCTCTTGCCACTTGCTGCTGTCCTTTCTGGTGCAGCCTCTGCGCTTGCTATCCCTTCTGCCACAAGGCTCTTCACCAGAGAGTTGCAAGCTGCTGTCTTCTCCTCTTCCAGGCCTGGACGCATGCCACCTTCTCAAGGCTCTCCATGGTCCTCGTGTGTAAAATAACTCTTCCACCCCAAAGCTCCCCACTGCTCCTCTTTGCTTGGCTTTTCTCTGCGCATTTTTCTTTTCTCTGCTCTTCACCAATGTATTGAAATCTCAGGGGACTTGGGAATTTGGTTTAATTTTATTCCCAGCTCTTCTCCAATATAGAATATATTCAATAGATATTCAAGGAATCAATGAATAATTACCTGCCCTGGACAATCATATTGGTTTCATGACACTAAATAAAGCTGAACGCTTTCTTATTCTGCTATAATTTTAAAACTATTTAAAGAGGTATTTTTGCAGACTCCTGACTGTCTGTTCCATAGCTTTTTAAACTTCTTCAAGGATCCCTTTCTGATTCAATAGATTAAAATTTGTCCATAAATTTTTAGAATTTTATGTGACTTAAAGTACAGATTTATAGTAATAATTGCTAACATTTATTGAGTCCACCAGTCTGACACATAACATATGTCATCTCATTAAATCCTTACGTTAGACGGCAAGGATAGAGTTGTAATTATCCCCATTATATTGATAACAAAACTGATGTGACTTGGTCAAAATCACAGTTACTAGGGGCAGAAGAGCAGTAAGAGATCAACCCAGAGAGTTGATTCCAGAGCCGATATTAACCAGGATGCTAACTTCCCCTCTCTTTCTCTTTTCCTGTCTTTCAAACACACACACACACACACACACACTCCACAGTCTCAAACAGTGCTGATACAGCCAACAGAGCAGAAATCTTGAAGACAAATTTGACACTTACAGGCTACAGCCACAGGCATAATACTGCCTACCCCAAATGCGAATTCTTTCATGAATCCAATACATACTGATTCTCTGAAAATAAAGGGCCTATAGGTGTTAATGACCCTCTTACTACTTAAGGAACAAGAAAGAAAATGTAGGAAGGAGAAAAGCAATATAATTAAGTATTCCGCACACGTAGCTCTACATTTTTCTGCAATTCAGCTGTATTGGGCAGTATGGCGGAATAAAGTAGTTTCCTTAATGCATAAAAATGCCAGTCTCAGGGGCTGGTACCCAGGACATCATCTTTAGCACCTCTTTTTCTTTGTTTTAATCGACTGTTAATCCTGAGAAGGTTATACACATTTGGGGTGGGCAGTACCAGGGATTGAACCCAGTAATACTTAACTACTGAGCCACATCCCTAGTCCAATTTTTTGTTTGTTTTGTTTTAATCTTTTGTTTTGAGGCATGGTCTTGCTAAGTTGCTCAGGGCCTTGCTAAGTTGCTGAAGTTGGCTTTGAACTTTTGATCCTCCTCCCTCAGCCTCCTAAGCTGCTGGGATTACAGGCACGCGCCATCACACTCTGCAAGTTGTACACATTTTTAAAACTTTATAAATAAGTTAACATTTAAGTTACAGCAAATGGGGAAAGACTTTTCTTTCAGGCGATATTCCAAAATTCACTCAAGTCAAGTGGTTTTTTTTTAGATACTTTCTAGTATGACTCATTTCTTCTGTCTTGGGCTCTCCCAGTTTTGTTTGGTTGGTTGCTATTTTAATTACATTGGTCTTTCTCTGAAGTGTGAGAACACCACTGCTCTGATTAACAAAGAATGGCTATATGAAAACTTCTTTCCTTAGCATTAAACTGTCTTGCATTTCCCAAGTAGAATCTTAAAGCCAAAGCACTTGTTGCTACTCATCTCTTCCCAAGGCTCAGAGTGGTAGGCCAAATCCTCAGGGCTTCAAAAGATCATGAATAGAGCCATGTTTTCCATGGTCTATGATAAACTTTATTAATAAGCATGGATAGTATTTTATCTATTGTCATATTTTTAAAACATAGATAATATTATATATAACAAGGTACTTTTAAAAGCTTGAGTGTACCTTGTTTTCATGTATACATATTTTAAAAAACATAATTTTCAAGGTATAAGAATTATGTCAGGATACTTGGGTATATTAGAACAAATATATACCCCAGAAAGAGAGGCAATGGACCATGGGATGGGAGGAGAGAGGTGGGGGGAGAGCTGGGGCGGGGAGGATGTTGGCTGAATTATATTATTGTACTATGCGCATGTATGAATATGTGACAACAAATCCCATCCATTATGTACAACTATAATGCACCAATTAAAATACAGATAATAGATATTTCCTAAAAATATTATGAAGTCCCTATATTTAGTCAAAATTAGCCACAGGATTGGGATATTGCTCAGTAATATAGCACTTGCCTAGCACATACAGTACAGGGCTTGATCCCCAAAACGGAAAAAAAATTAGTCAAAATTAGCTTTGCCAATAAAATTTTTAGTCAATGAAAAAATACACTAATAGGCTCAGATAAAAACAACAGCAAAGATTCTTAGAAAAAATTATTAATTTTGATGAGTGGAAAACACATGCTGAGTCATTATATTCTAAGTGCTTTCACATGTAGTACTGTCTTTAATCTTATATCAACCACATGGTGGAAGAGAGTGTTCTTCTTTAATAGACTGAAAAAAGTTACATACTTGCCCATTGTCGCCCAGCTAAAACATGACCTGAGCTGAGACTCCCATCCCAGCGGCTGTGATCCCTAAGCCTCCCACAGCAACTTCCTCTCCATCCAGTCCTCGCATTTGGATTCCGACAGACACAGGTGGGATTATCTGGAGGCTGCTCAAGTTTCTGTTCTAACATTATATCACTCATTATAAGGCAAGATAGGAAAAATACACTTCCTTTCCCTAAATAAAATATGCATTTTCCTATCTTATAATAGGTTTCTAAGAGATTCCAACCAAAACTGGTATTTCTGATGTTAACGTTTATTTGGACTTCTATCACAGCACTGCATCTGAATGAACTGCTCACGTGTTGTTTCCTGTCCTGTGGCGGGATCGCTGGCCTCTTCTCCAAACATGGCATAAACAGTGACCGTGTATTCCGTATTGGGAACCAGGCCGCTCAACTCAATGTCTGTGTGGGTCTCTCCAATTTTCATCTGAAAAGAACACACATAATTACGTCCTTTGCCAATATGTTTATTCCTACTGATCAGAGTGGAACTTTCAAAGGTGAGACTTTGTGAAATAAGACTTTGTGGCTCCTCCCCGCCTCTTCATCAAACAAGCTTCAGTCATCATTTTAAAATTATTCTGTGTTGTTTTACATTACGAACACATAATGTGGAACCATATAAAATTGAATATACCCATGCATGCTATGTTAGGATAACTCCTTGCATCTGGACAAATGGCAATTGCAACCAGAATAACAATGCTGGATGTCTGGTCCCCAGAAGAGTGGGGATGAAACTGAATCACAAATACCCTGTAGAGATGTGAACCCAGGCCAGCGTGCGGGAGGCAGGGCCAAGTGGGCATCTGTCACTACTTGCTAATTCTAACCAGTGCTCTGGCTGGAGGCCCAACTTTTGCTCCAAGTTCAATTGAGCTGGGCCAGATCTGCCACCCCATCCAACAGGGGGGCCTATCTGGTTGGACAGGAAGTGCCTTTTAGCGTTCAGAAGTGATGAGCCCAGCTTGACACCCAAATTCACAGT
This sequence comes from Aplodontia rufa, assembly GCA_004027875.1. Taxonomy (NCBI): domain Eukaryota; kingdom Metazoa; phylum Chordata; class Mammalia; order Rodentia; family Aplodontiidae; genus Aplodontia; species Aplodontia rufa. Next base: position 139,153 of record PVKS010001065.1, read on the forward strand.
TTCCTTTTGATGATGAGATAATATTTCTAAACTTTGTAGTTAGCCTGACCAGACGATAACCTCAGTTATACAACAACTGAGAGCCAACTGCGTGACAGGTTAGTTCTGTTCGGAAAAGATAAAAAAGCCTCCATCAACTGTCTCCAATCACACAACTCCGGGTGTTATTGCCAAGTTAGATTTTTAAACTCTGAAATATCTCAACATATGAGTGTATAGAAAATAGTATAATATACTCTGATGTATCCATTGCTCTAATTTAATATGAAAATTTTGTCATATCAATTTTAGATTTTAAAAGAATTAATATATAAAACAGAAATTCTTTCTCATTTTTGGTTCACTACCTCTACCCTGATATTGATATATATCTTATTGCTCCATATTTTATTTCTGTGTGTGAATATATATATATATATATATATATATATGCATGTATCTAATAACAATCCATGATCCTATATGTTTAACAGTACACTTAAATGAGACTATCAACATAATATTTTTGTAATTTGTTATTTTTTCTCTTTCAATATTATATTTCAAGATTCATGCATATTGATACACAGGAACAGAGTTGACATCTTTTGTGGGTTGGAGAGGTAGCTCAGCAGTAGAACTCTTGCCCGGCATGCAGGAGGACCTGAGTTTGATTCCCAGCACCACATAAAGAACTAAGTGGAGGAAAAATAAAAAGCAGATGAAAAATAAAAATTGTCTCTTTCTTTCTCTCTCTCTTTAAAAAATAAAAAGTTGGGGCTGGAGCGGTGGCTCCGCGGTTATGGCGCTTGCCCAGCATGTGCAAGTGCACGGGTTCAAACCCCAGCACCACGTACACAACTAAGTGTCAGAGCAATGAAAGTCATGTGAAAAACTCAATAAAAATTGATTCTTTGTCTCTCTGTCTCTCACTGTCCTTCTCTTAAAAAAAAAAAAAAGTCCTTTGTATAAATGCACCACTGCTTTCCATTCCTCCACCAAGGTGACACCAGTCGCTTGCAGCGTTCTGTCCTGACGAAGCAGCTGCATTGAAACATGGCTTGCAGCAAGCTTTCCTATGACCCGTATCTAGACGGTGCCTTCAACACGATGAAATACTTCAAGATACCATCCAACGCAGCTGCAGCAAACAGTAAGAGGAGTGACTGTCCCCCACGTGCTCAGCTACATTAAAAGACCAGGAAATTCTTGCTAATCTGTTGGTGCAAATTAGTATTCCTTTAATTATTATTTTTGTCTTTTCTAATAAGGCTAAGCATCTTTCCATTGCCAATTTTAACTTTTTCTTCTACCAAAACAATTAAGATCAACTTTATATCCAAATGGAAAACAGCTTTTTAAGCCTTGGAGAAAAGAGAAGGCAGGTTACCAATGCTCTGTTCCGAAGCTCAGATTCACCACATTTGTCACCCTAGAGATTTCAGTCAGCAGAGGCAGGTTTTAAACAATGTTAGAGAACCAAGTTCCAAACTGCCCCTCTTATCCACTCCTCTGCCCTTCCAGATACTTCCTCTTTCTCCCTTGATTGTTTGCATTCTAAAAATTATCCCCTATCCATTAAAAACGAGTACTGAAAGAAATCATTTGAAAACCAAATATTCATATTTAAAATAAAAGCAAAAATTGATATCAATGAGATATATTTGTCCATGTCCCAAATTAGTAAAAAAAATTAATTCCATATACATGAGTGAAATAACCACTTATGAACTGTATATGGCAAAAAAATTATATAAACTTCCTCTAGAGCCATCTGGTGATATCCATGCTAAACTTTAATAATTAGCATAGCCTTTGAAAGAAATTCCATTTCTGGAATGTATCCCAAGGAAATAATTAGACAAACACGCAAAGATATACAGTAAGAATGTTAAGAATGTTAAGCATGGTTTATACAGCTTATCTCTTACAGTCAATAAAATAACATGGGTTAAACACAACAGTTACAAATCAACAGTGAAATACCATGACTGCAAAATGACTGTGTAAAATATTCTTTAATGGTACAGATATTCACAATAAATGAAATGAAAATACAGGCTACAAAACTGCTTTCCTTTGTTGTATTAAAAATAGATTCAATAGGGGGCTGGAGCAGTGGCTCAGGGGTTATAGTGCTTGCCTGGCATGTGCAAAGACATGAGTTCAAACCCCAGCACCACGTACACAACAAAGTCTCGGAGCAACGAAGGCCACATGAAAAACTAAATTTAAAAAAATTGTTTCTTTCTTCTCTCTCTCTCACTGTCCCTCTCTCTTTAAAAAAAAAAATACATTCAATGGGGCTGGAGTAGTGGCTCAGTGGTAAAGCACTTGCCTGACATGTGCTAGGACACAGGTTCAAACCCCAGCACCACATACACAACTGTCAGAGAAAGAAAGTTCACATGAATAAATTAATAAAGTTGATTCTCTCTTTCTCTCTCTTACTCTCTCCCTTTCTTTTAAAAAATGCATTCAAAAAGACTGCTGGCTAAATGTTAATAAACAATTATCTCTAGTGGTTATCCCTAGTGGGAGGATTACAAATGATTTTTTTCTTGTTGTTAATCTGAATTTTCTAAATTTTGTACATTCAGTTTTTACAGCAAAAAAAAAAAAAAAATCTTAATAAAGTCAAAGACTCTGGGACTTCAGTAAGGCACAGAGGGTTACCTCTTTTTCATCCCCAGCCAGGCCCTCTGTGAGAGGGGCATAGAGGATCAGGTATCCTGTGGCCCCAGGGACTGCATCCCATCTGACACGCAGGCTGTTCTCGGTCACGTCATACAGTTCCAGGTCAGAAGCCATGGGCAAAGCAACTGCAAGAGGAGATTCGTTGTAATGTTCAGTCATTTTTAAGTGTCCTTGATAGAAATGGAATAATCAAGAGAGAAGATTGGCTGTATTGGAGGGGAAGGCAGAAAGGGATTAGGGTAGATTGCAAATTCCTAGCTTATGAAAAACATGCAACACCGTTTTCAAGTGTAATTTCAGATCCTTCAAAATGTGTCTCTGCCTGCTTTAGCCACCACGTTGGCAAGCTCAGGACTTTGCTTACACTCGCAATCTTCTAGTGACATGTCTACAGCACTTCACTGCACCAAAGTGTGTATGTCCTTGGTTTGCACACCCGTCCCTTACTAGACTAAAGCCTCCGTGAGAGTAAGGATGGTCAAATGTTTCTTCAAAGTCAAGACTTTGACACCCACCTTACTGATTTTTGTCAGCCATAAATCCAAAAACGTCTGGTGGATGATTACCATAGAGCCTGGAAAGATGTTCTTGGTGTTCTTTAAATTGTTATTGCTCTATCAGAGGTAGATATGCTTAGACAAATTTTTCAAGGTATCTAACGTGTAATAGGAATTTATTGTTTGAAATTATTAAAAGAGAGCTGTATAGGTGGCTCAGCGGTTCCAGCGCTTGCCTGGCATGCACAAGGATGTGAGTTCTAAACCCAGCACCATATATGTAACAAAGTGTTGGAGCAATGAAAGCCACAAGAAAAACTAAATAAAATTGATTCATTCTCTCTCTCTCTCTTTTTTTAACAGAAATTATTACAAGAATAGTTGATCTTTTTAAAAAAGATTTTTTTCTTCCCATGATTCTCCAAGTGAGTGTGTACATATGTGTGTGTGTGTGTGTGTGTGTGTCTTGGCTGTGCTGTCTGCGTCACCACTATCATGCCCCAGGAAGGAATTGCTAGTACTCAGAAGCTGGCTTAATTACAATGATATGAAGAGAGAAGCAACATAATTTCCTCAATCGTCTACCAGACAGAAGAGCCACAGAGCCTCCTCTCTACTTCTACTGACAAATTCTAGTAGTCCCTGGCTCATAACAGGCATTTATTGCATGTCTGTTTAATACATGGTGACTAATTCTGCACCCTTCACCACCAAAGTCACTGTCTGCTGAACACATCAGACATTTATAAGAGCCTTTTCCATTTGTGGCACTGAAAATTTGCAGCCATAGCATAGACCTGTACCAACTGTAGCATGACCACTACTTCCTCCAAAATTGATTTAGGATGTATACCAATACTGCTGCCCAACTTAGAAAGAGCCACCTAAGCAGGGCTGCAAAAGTTAGAAGCGGCGTGGCATTAGATACATACGTGTGGTTTCAGCTCCTCGGAGGCCTTCGCTAGCAGTGTGAGCATATATTGCAAACACTGCTATCTGATATTCAGTTAAAGACATCAAGTTTTTCAACACCAACGAAGATGTGCTCCCATCCACCACCACCTGTTTAAAGAACAGTTTGAGGAATGAGAGTCAGGAACACTCACATGCAGATCTACAACCCAGAAGCAAAAGTCTGCCCAGGAAGAACATTCCATTTATTATTTTACTATTTGTATCACATCCACGTTTCTATTATGGCCATCAACTCTCCTTGAATTCCCACATAAAGTGATGAACCTTTTATGGAACTCAGCCTAAGGCATTTATTAATTCTTACCTAATTGTGTCATTCCTGAGCTAATTATTATCCTTATGTCCACTTCACAGCAGTAGACAAATGGCTTTTTACTTTTCATTTTTGTTGTTCCATGGAACTTTGGGAAGCATCTAAAAGGTTTCTTAGTCATGAAAAAGACAGAACCTTTGGAAGCACTCTGATTTTTTTTTGTCCAAATAATTTAGAAATCCATGATTTACTTCTTATTTTTAATACTTGAAAGGAGAAGAATTCACAAATCCTGCCATCATAGTTCTGATACAGAAGAAAATTGTGAAATGCACTGAGGTCAATCAAAGGTTAGAACAACAAAAGGAAATGGGGATTTCATCATGTTTTAATTGATTCCCTGTGAACAGCTATCTCAAAAGTGGGGACTGGGAAGGACCCAGTCATCTGGCAATAGGTGTTCTCTTCTTTGCTGGCCAGACCATGAAAACTGCTAGCCACAGCTGCTTTATTACAACTTTTCGATTGCACTGATCTCTACAAACATTCAGGAAACTCCAAACCCTGGAGGACTTGTCCGTCATATCACCACCTAATTTGGAACACGCAGACTTCGCTAAGACAGAAATCTCAGACCACTCCCAAGTAGAAAAAAAATGAACGAATATTAAAAGAGGTCCTGGCTAGATAGCTGGCTTAGAACTCACTAACTTTAAGAAGAAAAATAAGTTGAATAAGGGCATGCACACCTGAGCAAGAGTTATTTGATGGAGGGAGAAGAGAAGAAGATGTAACTACCATAACCCAGAGAGATGAGAGAACAATACAGAAACAGAAATGTATTTCAAATTATTTAAAATATTTGTGACAGGGGCTGGAGCAGTGGCTCAGCAGTTATGGTGCTTGCCTGGCATGCGCAAGTACACGGGTTGAAATCCTAGCACCCACGTACACAACTAAGTGTCAGAGCAATGAAAGCCATGTGAAAAACTCAACAAAAATTGATTCATCCTCTCTCTCTCTAAAAAATAAAAAATGAAAAAAATAAAATATTCGTGACAGAATCATCTCTCATATACATAGTGGTCTTGTTCTCATTATTAGAGAGGACTTCAGAGAATGAATAGAGTAGTTTAAAATGCTGTCTTCTTCTTACCTCCTGTGGCTTTCCACCTCTGGTGGGATAATATACAACTCTGTATTTTTCCACTTTTCCTGGGGCTTGTGTCCAGTTAACCATAAAGCTTCTGGCAGTGACTTCAGAAGTAATCAACTCCGTAGGTGGCCCAATGGTGGCAAGGGCGGAGGCTAAAGTGAAGAAATATATCAAGCAGTTTTTTTCCGAGAGTTGTTCCTTTAAACCTAATAAAGCCCATTAGTCAGAGATGACTATTGCTTTCATGTTATCTCTAAGACTTTTGTCACTTGGTAAGTTGATTCAATGATTAATGTCTATTGTTCGTTAGATACCATGCACAATGTGAGGTTCTGAGAGCACAAACTTAAATAAGCAAAGACATTGTTAATGAACAATAAAAATGAGCATTAACTGAGCCTGCGTGCATCTAAAGATATTCTTCTGCGTTCTTTACAAGTATTATCTCATTTCACTCTCAGTAGTTACTAATATTGTTCACATTTTGTAGGTGAGAAAACTCAGGCACAATAAAGCTAATGAATTTGATGAAGGTCTCAGCAGCAGTAATCTCAAAGCTGAGTTTGACATCTGGGCTTCCTGAAAGAGAATATGGCTTTTAGCATCAGATGATACAGCTACTCTAGCAAAGATGTCAACAAACGTCTAGCACAAGAATTGAAAAAGCAACTAGTAACTAGTATGAATGCTCACCATGAGCCAAAATACTATCTAAGCATTTTGTATATGTACAGTTTGGTAAAGACTTGGAAAGTATAAAACTTGAATGGAGAAGGAATAAAATGTGAAAATGAGAATAAAGAGTTTGAGTTTAGGATTTCTAAACCTTTAGGAGTATTTATCCAAGAGACTTTACCAACCACAGTAAAAGGAGGAAAACACAATTTCAGACATTAACTACGGCTAGGAACTGTAACTGTACTGTGTGTTTTATCATCAACCACTAGAGAGAGAGAGAGAGAGAGAGAGAGAGAGAGAGTGTGTGTGTGTGTGTGTGTGTGTGTGTGTATCTGGGATCTAAACTCGTTCGTTAGAAGTTCATTCAGGATCCTACTGCTTGGATACCCAACCCAATCCCAAGAGATCTGGCCCAGAGAAAGGGGATGATGGAAGACTGAAGGGCATGCACCCAATGGAGTCATGTCACACTCCCGGATAAAACAGAGGCAGGAAGCAAAACCAGACTCTTAAAATAAGACTTCAACATTGCCCTCTCTTCTAAGGTCACATAAGCCAGATACAACCTGCAGACCAATGATATCATGAGGGGCAAGCGGTAAAAATCCATGATGAATTTGTTCCCAGGAAGACGGAGCAGATGGAATCTTCTCTATTCCTCCTTCTTAGTATAATTTAAAATTTTGGAAATTATATGAGAGACAAGCATAAGAAGACACAAATTAGAGAGAAGAAATTAGGAGGCAGGGGGAGAGGGAGACTGCAGGACTCAAATAATATGCCAGTGGTAAATTTCCGGTTTCTTATTTACTCATCTATTTCACACATGGAACTAAAGTATCTGGCAAACTAGAAACATCAAAAGATAAAGACAAAAGATGTCGCAACAAAGCCTGCTCTCGCTAGCCAGAAGGCCAGGAGAAAGTCAGCCTCCCAAGATGGAAAATTTGTAACCAGTCTACTCCAAGTTTGTTTGCTTCCTTTTTGGTCTCTATAACTTTTAGTTTGTTTTTTTTGTCTTATTACATTTCCTATAATTTTCCTTACTGAGTTGAATATAACGGTTGTGAGTGAACATCCTTGCCTTATCCTCCGTTGTAGGAGGAAAGTTTCTGATTTTTCACGGAGTTAATCCGTTTTATCAGGATCATTGGATTTGTATGTGTGGAGTTCTTCAGAGTATTCCCTTATTATTCCTTTGATATCTGTAGGTCCTGTAGTAATTAAATACTTAGATGTAATTCTAACAAAACCTGCATAGGACATAAGCATATGATATATGTAAATCCTGAAAAGTATAAAAAGCTAATGAAATAAATCAAAGAATATCTACATAAATACAGACATAATGTGTTCGTGGATTGGATCAATCAACAAAGTAAAAATGATTTTTCTCCCATGTTGGTATTTGGTAATTGATATTTGATAAATAATTATTGATTCATTGCAATTCTTGTCAAAATCCCAGTAATAGTTTTTGTACAGATTATTCTAATATTTAGAAGGAAGGCAAAGGAACCAAAGAGTAAAAAAAGTTTTTAAAATGATAGTCAAGTGGGAGAACTCATCACTATCCAATTTCAAGACTTACAATGTAGCTACAATAAATCAAGACTGTATTGGAAAAGGGTTAGACAAGTAGACTTGACTGACGCACAAAAATAGTTCAGCTTGAAAATGGACGAAAGACACGAGGAGACATTTCACCAACAAGAAGTTATAAATGGAGAAGTAAGCATGTGCAAAGATGCTCATTAGCCTGAGGAAAATGAAATTAAAACCACAGTGTTGTTCCACTACACACCTATCAAAATGGCTAACATTAAAAAAGAGTAGCAATTACAAAAAAAAGTGTAGGCATGTGCAGATACTGGGTCACTCAGACACTGCTACAGCAATCCGTTTCTTAATGACAGCTAAAGTAAACATGCAAGTAGGAAACGGTCCAGCCGTTGTACTCCTGGGCATTACTCCAGAGAAACAAAAACTTCTATTCATGCAAGAAACCAGTACAAACATTCATAGCAATGTTATTTACAGTAGCCCCAAGCTGGGAAGAATCCAGATGTCCTTCAGCGTAAGCATGCTGAAACACACCGGCACATGCATACTGTGGAATATGATGCTGCAATAAAAAAGACAGCGCTGTTGACACATGCAACAATTAGGATGAAGCTCCAGGGGGAATTACTCTGCATGAAGAAAAGCCAATCCCCAGAGATTATATAGGGCATAATTCCCATGACATAATCTTTTTGAAAAGAAAGTTAGAAATTTCTTTTCAACCACGGATTAGTGGTTGTCAGGGTTTGGGGAGAGGGAGTTGGAGGGATGTTAATCAGGATGGTCATAAACAGGCAACAGGAGCTGTCCTTGCAGGGATGACAATGCCTGGTACCTGGATTGTACCCATGCCAGCAACCTGCTTGTGATCTGGAGCTACATTTTGGTAAGGTGCTACCATTGCAGGAAACTGGTAAGGAATACACACTCTCTCTCTGTGCTGTTTCTTACAGCTGTTCATGAATGTACAACTGTCACAGAATTAAAAGTTGAGGCCTCATTGAAAGAGCAACTGCAGAGGGTCCACTTGCCTTTGATTTCCCGGTCCTGCTCTTCCACGCGGGAGCACACGGTCCTGGTCAGGCTCTCCACCACTGTGTGCATCAGGTCAAATTCAGCAACGTTGTACACATGCGTGCTGTCCGGTTCCGAGGCGATTTCCTGCAACTCATTCACATCTGCGTTCTTCACCCCTAGCATCGAGCACAACAGGGATGACGGTGACATTCGTGCCCCATTGGAAAGAACAACTGCAGGGGGCTTCTGACCCAGTGAGGCCCTCTGATATTTGGTTGTTTGTCTTGATAAATAAAGGGAATTTTATTTTAAATTAAAACACATGCATGCTGGGGGTGGTGTGGTACACCCGTGGTCCCAGCTACTCAGGAGGCCGAGATGGAAAGATTCTCTGGAGCCCAGGAGTTTGAAGCCAGCCTGAGCAACACAGGGAGACCCCATCTCAAAAGAATGGATGATTAAATAAATGCACACACGAAATGAACCGACAAAATGAAAATGTATACCTAAATCTTCTATTTTAATAATAGATAAAAATATTAGCTCTGATGCTAACAAAATATGTATGTAATGAAAAAAAAAAAAACAAGAAAAGGTAAGAGTAAGAACACAGATTGTTGACAACACGAAAGCCATCGTGTGCCTGTGTCCTGATAAAGGCAGCTGGGACTCCTATCTCAGGGCCCATTTGGTTACGCTTCCCCTGCAGAGAGACCTGCAGTCTTGGTGAAAGCATCTGCTCCTTTACAGAGACATGTTGCACATCAGATTGTTTTTAAAAAGTCAGCTTTAGAAGCTCTTTTCAATGATTAGATAGTGGTTTTGCTCAGTAGATCTCAACAGGAAGATAATGAAACTAACTTGTCTTGAATACTGCAGAAGCAATAGTAATCACACCAGGATTCTATACTACCACAGCTTCCGGGTTAAATTTCTGTGACATAAAGATACTTAAATTAGGAGGTACTCCTAGAATACAAACTATACATATTTTTAATTTACTTGTGAAAAATTATCGCGACATAGCAGTAAGCCACAAGAAAGCTTAGGGAGAATTTATTTCTAGCATACTCAAATACAACTTCTTGCCTAAGAACCACTGAACTTTTACCGATGCAAAAAGGAACAATATCTATTGAATTTTAACGTCACAGGCCAAGCACAATGCTAAGACTCTGGCACAGAATATAGGACAGAAAGCAGTGGACAGAGAAAGGCTTAAAGTGAGTTCACTACACCCCAGGCACTGTAGTATTTTGTCTATTTACACATTTACCCCTCACACCCAATACTGGGAGATCGCCACTATTGTTTTGCCACTTTCCAGATGAATAAATATGCACGGAGAGGTTAATTCATTTGTTCAAGGACACACAGCTGGTAAGTGTACCGCTTGGATTCTACTCTACCATACTGCATCTCAGAAAAGCATGTGTTAAAATTGTCAATTTTACCAATGAAATTAGAGGTAGCAAAGAAAAAACTCAGGGTTATGTTTCATGGATATACAGGTAGATTTCTGTTCCCTAAGCTTCAGCAGACAAGGAGTGTTTCTCTATAAACCCCTGTCATTTCAATCATCTGGAGGTAAAAGGAGGTATTTTGGAAGCAAGGAAGAGATGAGCCAGAGTAACCTGAATTGCTTCTTAGATGCCTGACTGTGCCAATTAACTTAGCTTTCACTCTCTACATATTGAACAACAAAGCGTTAGTTTTCTTTGACCTGTTTGCTTGAGGAGGTTTTAAGATAATAAATACTACTGATTTCTAGGTAATTTCCAGAGAAAAAGTCCATATTATATCTAGATGAAATCATTTTAAAGTTTTGTTTAAAAACTCATCCATTCATTATTAACAAGAGCACAGAATGGAGGGTAAACACACAAGCTAATCCCCCATTAGTAAGTTTTCCGTAGAGATTTCCTTTATTGGATGAAGGGATGAGAAAATAAAACATAAATCCCCATGATGTTTCTTGCCTGAAGGATTTCTTGTAAAATGCACGTTTGAATCAATATAACCAAGTGCACACTGAAGCTTTCTCTCGGCACGCAGTTGAAACAGACAAGTTTGGACTTATAAGCATATTCTAGGAAACATAGCCCCAAATCAATTAATCAATCACTTGCTTGCTCGCTCTTGCTCTCTCCTCTCTCCTTTTTAAATAAAATAGTTTGACTATTGAAACTGCACGGGAAAGAGAGGAAATGGTCATCAAGACTTTGAAGGAATGTGTTTTGTAAGGATCTTGCTTTGCTCATCTTCGTGCCCCAGCACCCACTACAATGCCTAGCACACAGTATATAAGAAAATATTTCTAGAATAAAACATTCTATAATTCACATGTTCAGCAGCAAATCAAATAATGGTTCAAAGGAATTTTTTCTTTCACTGATGACTCTGAAAAATGTCAATACCAAGAAAGTTTGAATCAATTCCCAAAACTAAATTTGACATTTATATTAAGGACTGAAGTTAGCATATGTTTAAAAGTCACTTAGACTACTGTCCACTTAAGTTCCAGAAGTGTGCTGATCAATATGGTAAATGTTTAGAAGTCATCTTTCTGCCATAATTTGCGATGTTTGCAATCGCTATAGTATAAATACCTAACTCAACTTATCTCAAACTATCCATGTGAAGTCACAGGATGCAGAAATTGGAAGATAGGCAGATGTTACAAACTGGTCTGAGCTGGCTACCGCGTACCACTGAGCTATAACACCACCTTCCCCTCCACAAACACATATGCATACAAAATGATAAGCTTATAATTTACTACAGCAAAGTCCGAACACAATACATTCTCCCCTACCCCCAGATTTCTTTTGCTCATTGTTCTGTGAATGGAAAACGTAACCATATGCTTTTCTTACATGTACCTTTCATGAGTAGTTGGATTTTTAATACTAAGGGTAATCCTGCTTTCTTAGAAATCTGTGGGCCATCAAATCATTGCACAACCATTTACTGAACATTTGTTATGTGTCAGGCAATGGGTTAGCTGATAGGAATGAAGGAAGAAGATGTAATCCTCCCCTGTAAAGAGCTCTTTGCTTATAAATGCTGCAGAGATAAGGAAAAGAGAAGAAAACATAGTTCCTACAGTTTCTGCAGCTGTTCTCACACCGTTCTTGGCTGGATGCTAGGAAGAAATCGGTCCTGAAGAAATAACTAATCAGAAGCATGTGCTGATGAAATAAAATGTACCAACAGGGAAACTGAAGGCCTTTCTCAGAGAGAGACTTACACATGGAGCAGGGAACCCAATGGGGTTACCAGTAGTTCTCAACCCTGGCAGATGCTTTCAAGGTACGGATACGGGTACACTTTTAAAGTACAGATTCCCAGGCCCTACCTTCCTGGATAGTTCAATTTAGTAGGACTAGAACAGAACCCTGGAATCTATGATCTTATGCCACACTCAGTACGTCTCTCCTAATTGATATATAACTCCGAGTGGAGAATGTTCACTCTTCTGATAGAAATTTCTCATAGGAAGTTCATGAACTGGAGACCGTACCATAGTTTTTTTGTAAATATAGGGAGATAAAACATTACAATTTGATTACAATTGTAATAAAGTGAATAGTTAAATGGTAAAACATAATGCAATGGGCCATTTATAACAAGCTCTTTTAAATGTCCGCGGAGCCCTGTGGAGGCATTTTTATTTGCATTTCAGTATTGCTCAGGAGTCAAGCTCTTTTTTTCTTTTTGTCTTAGAAAACTCATTGGTTTCCACTAAATAAAAGACCTTCCTGTTGTCGGAAAAGGTAAACATTTTAATCAAGTGCAAAGTTGAGTCACGTAAATATTTTGTAGCTATTCTGAATGTATGTCACTTACATGGATATCTTTTTCTATAAGAACATACCTTATTCAGGAATAGTATTTTGTATTTTTATTACAATTATTAAAACATCTTCAATCGTAGAAATCGATGGATTTCACATGACTTTTCCGTACTTGACTATGCTATGCTTTGGTCTATACACACTCCTTTCTACTGGGTTAGTTTCAAATCAGTAATACAGACTATCTAGAACTCCAGGCTTTCTTTAAATAGTTGCAGGATATTAATCCCTTGAAAAGAACCATTTATAATAAGCTAAATATGCAACAAATTGGTTTTTCCCTATACAATCAAAAAAGAGATAAATTGACCCTAAAGAGAATATCCTAACTAAGGAAATGGTAACAGACATGTGGCTGACCCTTCATGTCACTTCTTGCTTTTCAAAATGTGTTGTTTGGTATCCCACCTAGAATTCCCGTCACTGTGGGTACATGACAGTTTGCATCATTCTGCTTTTAAATTCAAGGATAACTGGGCTGGCTACAAGAACCAGGACTTTAGAGCACTCAGGTCTGTGGCTTTACAGGAACTGAACCTTGACCTGCATACTGAAGGAAGCAGAGGGTGTCTTCACCCACAGTGGAAGGACACGTACCTATGGCAAAGAGTTCTACACCCGACTCACGAAGGTTTCTAGATGGTGGAATAATATCATCTTGGGATTTCCCATCTGTGATCAAGATGCCAATTTTGGAGACTCCAGTCCTTGATCCTGCTTCTGGTTTAAAGCTATTTTCAAAAATGTAGTTCAAAGCAAGGCCTGAAAGGAAAACAAGGAAAAGTAAACAGAGCTCTAGAAAAAATCTTCTAATTCTGCAAAACGTAGCTCTAAGATGGTAACTAAAAGAGTTTTTATTAGATGTGAACCTTCATTTTCAAAAATGATCTTTTCATTGACAGATCAGAGGAAAAACTAAAATCCACCAGAATAAAGGTAATAAAAATAATTGAATACTGTGTCATTTGCAATGACAATAAATAACACGGTCTTAACTGGCTACACTGACATAGGATAACACACTTCCCTTATTTGATAACAAAATACTTCTCTTACACGTATACCTTTCGTGAGCATTTTTGGTTGTTAGTACTAAGGGTACTATTGCTATCTTAGAATTCCTTTAGACTGTCAAATCAACGCACAACCATTTGGTGGGTGCTTGTTCTATGTCAAACACTAGTGATAGGAATGAAAAATGAAGGTGACGCCTGACCTGCTTTGGTCTAAAGCTTGGTTCAAAAATGTAGTTCAAAGCAAGAACTGAGCGGAAAGTGAGGAAAAATGAACACAAACCAACCATCTCAGAGGGGTTCATCCTCAGAGGAGAGGAATGAAAGCTGAAGAAGGTTCCCGACCTCTGCCTGCCAATTTAGGCTTTTCATAACATTTTATTTTGTAACCGTAGGTACAAAGAACACTGAATTCATGTCCAACAGATGTTAACAGAGCTTATGTTCAAAAAACTCTAAACCTTTATAATTTATGACTCACAATGACTCACACACATTAGTGACTGTCCAAATCTCATTTTCAATTTTGTTCACAATGCTTTAAAGAACCGAAAATTCTGTTTCTCTAGGAGTGGTGGGAACAGATCTAAAATCAAATTTATACTCCTATCTTTCTTTTTAAGAGAGAGAAAGGGGAAGAGAGAGAAATAATGAATTTTTAAAAATTTTTTTCCACCTAGCTGTTATTTCTCAAACACTTAATTGCGTATGTGGTGCTTGGGTTTGAACCTGAGTACTCACACGTGCCAGGCAAGCATTCCAACTACTGAGCAATTGCTCCAGCCCTCAATACTCCTATCTTTTGAGACAATTTCCATCCAGAAAGAAATAAGAAATACTGCAGTATTGTTACAGCATTTGTACTTCATGAATTTTTACTGTATTAATAAAAATTCTGCTAAATTATGCATCAAAGTGGTAAAGCAATTACCAAGATTTCAGTGGTTTACCTAAAAGTGAACAAGAGCATCTTCCTCACTGAAGTTCAGCACCTATATCAAGGCAATAATTTGTATTAGGGTCAAAATAAGGAAGAACGGAGCTGGAGGTGCAGCTCAGTGGAAGAGTACTTGCCTAACACACATGAGGCCCTGGGTTCAGTCTCAGCTCCCCAATCACACACACAACATCATCTATACAAACCCTTTGTGGTTATACTATAGATAATTATAATTCTGTATTCTTATACTAATCATTTATCAAAAACTCTAGTGAGCCAAAGGTCTATAAATATTTTCTTGATAACTACTAATTGTAGAATAAGGGCAAAAAAAAAAAGGTAAGGTACCTTCTTTAAAAATAAGATAAAGTGGCAAGATAACTATACAAGAAAAGAGGTAAAAAGAGGAAGGCAAATGAACTGCTAGCCCGGGTGATTGCTCTGTTTTCTTCTAGCAGAAACAACCCCTTCCTGGGACATGATGTTCCTGTATCAAAACAAATGAGATGCCTGGGGTTTAACCCTTAATGCTGAGTTTGGGTAAAGAGGTATCTAAGAATTTTAGGTACTATTTGGTTTAAAAAAAAAAAACACAGTATGCTGGGGCTGGTGCAGTGGTTTGGTGGTTACAGCACTTGCCTGGCATGCACTGGGACCTAGGTTCAAACCCCAGCACCACACACATACACAATAAAGCATTGGAGCAATGAAAACCGCATGAAAAACTAAATAAAAATTGATTCTCTCTCTCTCTCTCTCCCCCTCCCTCTATTAAAAAAAACCAGTATGCTAACTCTTTAAAAATAGCAAAATAAGGCAGTACAACTATTGTTTGGCAAGATGCGTTGCTTAGAATGTGGAATGGGCAAAACATACCTGTCAGCGTATTCCCCCCCTTGTACGGAAGGTTCCGGACAGCTTCAATCACTTCATCCTTTGTGCTAAAGGCGTTCAGGTGCCATTCTATTCTGGGGTCGCCACTATACTGTGCAAGACCTGGAAAAGATGAGAAAGCCCACCAGAAACAATGTGTTACTCAACAATCACACAGACCACTCAAGAAGTCAGAATGCCTGGGGCTGGAGCGGTGGCTCAGCGATTATGTCGCTTGCCTGGCATGCACGAATATGTGAGTTCGAACCCCAGCACCACATACGCAGTGAAGTGTTCGAGGAATGAAAGTCGCATGAAAAACTAAATAAAATTGCTTCTTTCTCTTTGTCTCTCTCACCATTCTCTTTCTTTAAAAAAAAAAAGAATTCAGAATGCTTGTGGGTTTAATTTTGTAGTATTTTTTTCTTTGCTCGTCTATCTACTTTCAAAAAGACATCAATTAAATTGACATCAATTAAAGGAATCAAGTGTATGTATGTATGGGAGTAGAGAGTGTGAATAAATTTTCTAGCGATTTAGAAGTTAGCACCTAATTGGGTATTTGACATTTAAAAGAAAAGAAAAACAAGAGCTGGGAATCGATACTGGCCAAATTATGCTGTGATATTGTGTA